>JAMWYP010000244.1:855150-1006778 GCA_025563575.1 Acacia pycnantha
AAACTAAGTTGCCACCAAAGCTTAAGGATCAGGGCGGCTTTAGCATTCCTTGTGCAATAGGGAATGTCAATATGGGCGAGCACTTTGTGACTTGGGAGCTAGTATAAATTTAATGCCCTTATACGTGGCAAAAGCTCTCGGCATTAAAGAGATGAAGCCTACTATGATGTCATTACGGTTGGCGGATAGATCCATTAAGAAGCCGAGAAGGTGTCATTGAGGATGTCTTGGTGAAAGTGGACAAATTCATCTTCCGGTGGATTTTGTGGTTCTTAACATGGAGGAAGATGCTGAACTTCCTTTGCTTTTGGGAAGACCCTTCTTGGCTACTGCGAAAGCGGTAATTGATGTAGGCTCTTTGGAAAAATGGAATTCCAAATGAATGACGAGAAAATCACTTACAATGTGTTTGATCCATGAAATACCCGGTTGATAATAGTATTTGTTTGAAATTGATGTAGTTGTGAAGCCATTCGGAGGCTCTTTTCAAGAAGATTCGAGATGAGTCCTTAGAGGATGATATTGCTCGGTTATTGCGGGTGGAAGAAGAGGTTTGTGCAGATGAAAATTCTAATTTACTGAGTTCGAGAAGCTGCAAAGAAGGATTATGATGCACCACTGTTGCTCTAAGGTAGAACTAAAGGAGCTCCCTTCTAATCTGAAGTATGCTTTTCTAGGAAATGATGACACTTATCCCGTTATTGTTAGCGAGTTGTCACCTGCGACGAAGAGAAGTTCTTGAAAGTTTTGACTACCCACAAGGCTGCAATAGGGTGGTCTATATCGATTTGAAAGGGATTAGTCCATCATTCTGCACTCATAAAATTCTAATGGAGAACGATGTGAAACCGGTAAGGCAGCCCAGAGGAGACTTAACCCGACTATGAAGGAAGTGGTGAGAAAGGAGGTGATGAAGCTGTTAGATGCGGTATGATTTATCCTATCTCGATTCAAAGTGGGTTAGTCAGTACATGTAGTACCGAAGAAGGGTGGAATCAACGTAGTGCAGAATGAGAACAATGAATTGATACCCACTAGAAGCATCACGGGTGGAGAATGTGTGTGGATTATAGAAGATTGAACGATGCCACTCGTAAGGACTTCTTTCCTCTACCATTCATGGACCAAATGCTTGAAAGGCTTGCGGGTCACTCTTATTACGCTCTGAGAGATTTATTGAGGTATTTATGGATGATTTCTCTGTTTTTGGCACTTCGTATGATACTTGCTTGGCTAATTTGTCTCGTGTACTCCAAAGATGTCAAGAGAGTAATTTGGTGCTTAATTGGGAAAAATGCCACTTTATGGTGAAAGATGGGATAGTCTTGGGTCATAGAATATCTGATAAAGGGATAGAAGTGGATAGAGCCAAGATTATAATCATCAAAGACTTGCCCCCTCCCACCAATGTACGTGGTGTTCGCAGTTTTCTTGGTCATGCAGGTTTTTACCGAAGGTTTATCAAGGATTTTTCCAAGATAGCCAAACCACTTAGTCAGTTGTTGGCCAAAGATGAAGACTTTAACTTCAACAAAGAGTGTCTGATGGCATTCAAATTGTTGAAAGAAAGATTAACAACTGCACCCATTACGAGAGCACTGATTGGGATCTACCGTTTGGTGATGTGTGATGCCGGTGACTACGCCATAGGAGCTGTTTTGGGGCAAAGGAAGAATAAGTTGTTACATGTTATATATTATGCAAGTAAAGTTCTGAATGAGGCACGGTTGAACTATGCAACAAGCGAGAAGGAGATGCTTGCGATTATTTATGCATTAGATAAATTTAGACAGTATTTGATTGGTTCCAAAGTTATTATTTTACGGATCATGCTTTGCTCTAAAATATCTCTTGACTAAGCTAGACGCTAAGCCAAGGCTTCTCCGTTGGATCTTTGCTACTCCAAGAGTTTAAGATTGAAATCAAAGACAAGAAAGGGGTAGAGAATGTGGTAGCGATCACTTGTCTAGGATTCGGAGTTAAGGAGCTGCAAGATGATTCAGAAATGGAGATTCATGATGAATTTCCAGATGAGTATGTCTTAGCAATCAGCGGTATTCCTTGGTTTGCTGATTTTGCTAATTATAAGGCCATTGGGATGATACCGGAGGGACTAACATGGCGGCAGAGGAAGAAGTTCATGCATGATGTTCGGCGGTATATATGGGATGAGCCCTTCTTATTTTTCAGTGTGCGAGATGGAATGCTCCGTGTTGTATCCCAGAGGAGGAAACTCATAAGATCCTCACGGCATTGTCATGGTTCAGATTATGGTGGACATTTATTTGGAGAACGCACAGTTGCTAAGGTACTACAAAGCGGTTTTTATTGGCCTACATTGTACAAGGATGCTAGGAAGTATGTTGAGCAATGTGATCGTTGCCGAAGAACGAGGAATATCTCTAGGAGACATGAGATGCCACTCAACAACATTCTTGTTATTGAGATTTTTGATGTGTGGGAATTGATTTTATGGGGCCATTCCCAAGCTCTTTTAACAACAAGTACATTCTTGTAGTTGTGGACTATGTTTCAAAGTGGGTAGAGGCAATTGCTCTTCCCACTAATGAAGCTAAGGTGGTGATATCCTTTCTCAAAAAGAATATATTCAGCGAGTTCGAGTGCGAGGGCCATTATCGGTGACGGAGGCACTCATTTTAATGTAAGCAGTTTCAATCATTGCTTAGCAAATATGGTGTCACTCATCGTGTCACTACTCCATATCACCCACAAACTAGTGGGCAAGTGGATGGAAAAGACTGTTGGGAAGTCAAGGAAGGATTGGTCCCAGAAGCTTGATGATGCTTTGTGGGCATACCGAACGGCATTCAAGACTCCTATCGGCATGTCACCATTTCAGCTGTTATATGGTAAATCTTGCCACCTCCCAGTGGAGCTTGAACATAAGGCGCTTTGGGCAACTAAGCTGCTGAACTTTGATATTAAATCTGCTGATGAAAAAGGCTACTTGATTGAATGAGCTTGATGAATTCAGAATTTTTGCATATGAGAGTGCTAGCCTCTACAAGGAGAGAACCAAGAGATGGCATGACAAGAGGATTCTTCCAAAAGAGTTTCATCCGGGACAGAGGTATTACTTTATAACTCTCGTTTAAAACTTTTTCCGAGGAAATTGAAGTCTAGGTGGTCGGGGCCGTTTGTAGTGAAAGAGGTTACACCTTTTGGTGCAATTGTCATTGCACCAATAGGTTCGAATGACGCTTTTAAGGTAAATGGGCAGAGATTGAAGCCTTACCATGGTGGAGACATTGACGAGAGGAAGAACCTCGTGGCACTAGAAGGCGAGAATTAAGATGATATCCGTCAGGCTCGGGACGTTAAACAAGCGGCGATTGGGAGGCAACCCAATAAGTTTTCTTTTTCATTTTTAGTTAGTTTTAGTAGTTATTCTAGGATAGGAAGGTTGTGAAAAGTATGGAGCAAACTATAAGCTCCAAAAAAAAAAAAAAAAAATTAAAGGGGTGGCCAGAAAGTTGGCGCCCAGGGCGCCAAAGTTGGCGCCCACGGCACCAACTCTCTGACCAAAGAGAGCTGCGAAGAAGCAGAAAAAAAAAAAAAAAAAAAAATTATTGTCCAGAAAGTTGGCGCCCACGGCGCCAACTCTCTGACCAAAGAGAGCTGCGAAGAAGCAGAAAAAAAAATTTTAAAAAAAAAATAATAATAATTTTAGGGTTAGACGAACCTTCGTCTGCCTCCTCCCTTCCTCCCCCACCATCTCTCTCTCTCTCTCTCTCTCTCTCTCTCTCCCCCCTCACCGTCACTCCCTCCGTCGAACCCTCCCCCCCCCTTCGTCCTCCTCCTTTCCTCCTCCCCTCCCGGCCATCCCCCGCCCGTCCTCCTCCATTCCTCCTTCCCTCCCGGCCATCCGCCCCCTTCGTCCTCCTCCATTCCTCCTCCCTCCCGACCATCCGCCCCCTTCGTCCTCCTCCATTCCTCCTCCCCTCCCAGCCATCCGCCCCCTTCAGCCATCCGCCCCCTTCCTCCTCCAACAATTTTTTCCCAGAAATTCCGACCCCCTCCGTCGACCCCCCCTCCTATATTTTTTTTTTTATTTTCTTTTTCTTTTTCTTTTAATTATTATTTCAGGTCCAAAGGCACAATGAGCAAGGGGAAGGACAAAGACAAGGCTATTCCACCATATGCCCCTCCGGTTGCTGGTTCAAAAAGAGCTCGAGCTTCTTCCTCCTCTCACACCACTCCTAGAGGTTCCAAGTTTCTATCACAAGCAAGTAGGGAGCGGTACCGGTCCTGGTTTCTTCCCAAGAGCTTTGTCCCTGAGAGGGTGATTGATCTATTCCTACCTAGTATACCACCAATAGAAGAAATCATCCGGCGTCGCCAATGGAAGACATTGGTAACTTTCCCTACTGATAGCTCTAGTACACTCTGCCGAGAATTTTTGCAAATGCTGATGTTGTACGAGATAGGGGATACTCGTATATCTTGGGTTAGGGGTATATCTGTTCCATTTGATGCTGCCACTATTGAGAGTTTTCTGGGTACTAGTTATGATCCAGGCAGCCCTTGTGCTTTCCAAGATCATATGAAATTATTTGCCCCATCCGTCCCAAACAATTTAGACCTGATATTGTTGATTCCGCTGAATCTCTGCGAGTGCGCATTGCCCATCCCTCTTGATGCAGTGTGATAGACACAAATTACACGGCATCCACTGAAAAATTGGTCGGGGTGATCTTACTTGCGGAGGCTTGTCCACTGGTTTTACTTCATCAATAGCAACATCCTTCCATCTACTAACCATGGTGATGTCAACTTGGAGCGGGTGTGCTCATTTATGAAATCTTGGGCAATCGAAATATCGATATAGCGTCGATCCTTTCCGATAGAATTACCCAAACAATCACCTCGGGAAGGAAGGAGAGCAAATTGGGACATTGCTCACTTATCATGCAACTTTGTCTACGAGCGGGTGTCACAATTCCAGCTAATGAAGCTATGGATGTTCGAGTTGGCTTCCCAGATTCGGTGGTCCACCATCGATGGCTGGACCTCCGATGCCTCCGGGCATGCCGGGATGCGAACCCCGTCTGAGACACAGCCCCCACCCATCCTCGGCCCATCCACTATTCGGGAACCTCACGGGTGTCGGTGCGAGACCTCGGTGATCTCACTACTCTTAGGCAACTAAAACGCCAAGTGCGTTATCGGCCGGATGGTCGAGGCCCTATGCATCAAGCGAGAATATTGACCCCGCTAGTTGTCAACCAGCTGAGGACGACAATGATTCCGACGATGCGGTCACACATGAGGACGCCGATGACCACTCCGATGACTTTTGACAGGAGCACTCCACATCAGAGTTAGAGACCTAAACCAGGGGAGTACTAGTTCCTTTCCTTTTATTGATTGTTCAAACATTGAGGACAACATCGATTTATGTGTGGGGTAGGGATATGATTTCTTTGTTGTTGCTTGTTCTTATTCAATTGAAAAGAATTCCCTTGAAAATTTTTTGAGTTTGTTTAAATTGACCTTAACTTTGAGTTTTCCCCATCTTAGTGAATATTATCAAGTCAAAAATTAAAATAGAAAAGAATGTTTCAATTAAGTCTCTAAGCCTTGAATTTTTGTAGAGTCTTGAGATGGACTATGAGAATAGGGAATAGTTTGTAATAGGATCAGCAGTTATTAGTTTTGAATATTTTGCTACATGATTTCTTTAGAAAATTAGATGATGACCTTGCTAGCTAAGTAAACATTTTGTTCGGAAATGAAAAAAAAACAACTCATTGACATCTCTAGACTTGACTTAGTAACCGGTATTGCATCACCCATGTGCAGGGTCGCGTCAAACGGTAAAGTCCAAGAGAGTTATGAGTTGGGCTAAAAGCCTCTTGAGGTGCCTGTTGGAGTAACTGAGTAACCGGTGTTGCATCACCCATGTGCAGGGTCGCGTCAAAAGGGGACCTACACTGATCCTTTGATTATGGGATGTTAAGAGATTATTATAATTGTTTAAGGCTATTGACTTAGTGACCTATTCTTATAAGACATTAACTTAAATAAGATTTGATGATATGATCTAAGTGTGGTGGTTTATTGCTCTCTGTTTAGGAATTCCATATGCAATGTTCCTTTCAGATAATTAATTCTCTTTCTTTTGCTTGAGGACAAGCAAAGATTTAAGTGTGGGAGAGTTTGATAAGTAGATATTTTATAATTAAATAAGGGTAGATTCTGGGATATATTGGATTGAATTCATTGATATTTTGTACTTATTTAATTATCTTTATTACTTATCTATCTTTTAATTAAATATAGGATAAAAGAATATCATAACAGAAAATCTATTGATATCCTACTTATTTGTGCAGGAGAATTTTTTGATCTAAGGGATGCGACAAATGCAACAAATTAAATTGAAAAGATATAGTATAATATTATTATATTATAATATATAATATTATATTATATTATATTATAAAATAAACAAAACAAAAAGCCCGACGCATACAGCAGCCAAAAAGGTGAACCTAATATATATCAAAAAAAGAAGGACACGAGGGGATTTTGGACTTGCGAACGTGAATAGCGAAGCAATAGATTAGAAAGAATTGGACGCTGCGAGAGAAACGACGCGAACACGAACGTGGAGGAAACAGAGGCAAGCCGAGAGGATTAAAAAGAATCAGGACGAACTCAGGAGAGCAATTCGGACGACGCAAGAGTAGTTGTTATTTTCATCTCTTCTTTTATTTTAACCTAGCCATGCTTGGCTAAATTCCTTTAGTAGTTAGGGCGAGGATGAACCCTATGCGAATTTAAGTATTTGTTTGAATTCTTGATTGAACGTTATTTTCCATGATTGAATGAATTATCTTTGCTTAAAGCTTTCTTAAAGAATGATCACCTTTTAGATTGTTCATAGGTTGGTGTATGACAATAGAGATGTTGGTGCATTTAACTGGAACCGTTAATTCGTCATAGAGTTGCATGACCTAGACATAGGCTTACGAGTTTATGCGATGTTGGCAGCACTACAAATTAGTCCTACATTTAGGACCAAAGGAAGGACTACAAAATATCGGCAATGTGAGACCAAAGTCATAAGAGTTTCTTTTTGCTGTCAGATTTAAAACGTCGCACATCCCATTTGGGGCGGGTTTGAGTGTCAATTGAAGTTATGCAGTTATGCTCCTCTTTAATTCTTGTTCCTACTCAAAAGAAATCAAGAATACTAAAAAAGATAAAACTTTAACCATTCTTTAAATCAACTTTGATAGTAAATTTCCTGAAATTTAAATATGGTGAAATAAACATAATATAAAAGCCCCATAGTCTCATTATTTATAATTATCAATAATAATTTCTAGACTATTAACTAAAATCTTTGACATTGTAAAACCAACTACCTATATTTTTAAATAGAATTTTGTATTGCTTTCTTCGATATCGCATGTTTTTGAGGAGTTTGCACGGGGGCGTGAAGTATATACATGAAACCCTAAGTTGCGTCAAGGAAAAAGAATGCTCAAAGAAAATGGTGAAGGTCGGAAAAGGTATTGAAATGTTTCCATCAAATCCATTTGAGAAATTAATGATTACAAATACATTTGATTCAGATCGTCACATGGGATTTCAAAAAGATAGACACAATTCTCATGTGTTTCAGACTGCCAACTTAACATAAAATTCTCGAAGAAAATGGTTAAAGCAAGAAACAAAAATGCTATCAAAAACGAAATATGTAATCCATAGTCCTACAACACCTTCCTTTGGTAGACTTAAAAAATATGACTATTTGTTTGCTTCTTCAATGAAATCAACTATATAGAACTAAAATATCTGCTGGGCCCAAGATTTGAATCTCACTAGCAAAGAATTTTATGCTGTTGAATCTGCCAGACTCAGCCCATTTCTTGTTCAAAGACTTGATGCCCTGAATATCCTCTCTCTTGTCGAGAGCTGGGTCGATAGAAACCGTTACCCCTCAATGATTTGTTATAATCCCGATCACTTCCATCTTGGCCGTTTCCCCTGCTAAAGTTCCTTGAACCATAACGCCCTCTTGGTGCCTCTGATTGATAGCCACCCCTGCCTCTACCCCTCCCTGTTGATAACACAGCATAAATAAACAAGACAGTTAAAAAGCGTCACTCAAACATATCTCCGTTACACAGTCAGCATAACAAATGTCCAAACCACAAAAAGAATAAAGATGAGTCTAGATAAAAATTGTTTGATATCTCATTTTGAATTTTGCCAATAGCACATGGAGGGAGTGTCAAATGGTATGACTGACCAGATTTGAACATTGGACTAAGGGGCTCTCAAGAGTCAAGACTATCAGTGAATCATGATGTTTACTACATCAGAGGGATCAGGGATATATATTTACAAGAATTTTAGAAACGCACAAGCTAACTCAGAAAACAGATTTTAGTCACGACAATAACATAAGAAAGACTTACTTCCTCGTGAAGGAATGTAACTGTTTGGTCTTCGCTCTTCAATGTATACCTGTCTTCCAGCTACCTGTTCAGAGCCCGCCTGCAAACATAAAACATGACGCTCATGAAAAGAAATCCACTAAACGTGCACAAAGGAAATTATAGTTTGTAAGTGATGACAAAGATCAGAAGCAGCTCATTAGTTCAATAAGGCAGTACCAAAAAGTCATTACTTTTGTTGCAACTAATATATTTTAAATCAGAATAGTCAATCGCACGTGATAGCAGTGGTGCGGCGTGGAACAGGTGCTGGCTGCCACAGAAGCTCCTTCCAGAGTGTTTTGACCGCCGCGAGTCGCGGAGCGCCATGGTCACGCAGTGTCGTGCAATTTAGGTTTAACAGCACCCACTTTCTTTTTCTGATATAACACACCCACTTTCTTTTTTTGATATAACAGCACCCACTTTCTCATTCCGGCTGTAACATTCATTCTCTTACAAGTGCCTGGTCGAACAGCACCCCACTATCCTCCTGCATTTTTGGCCAACCCCTCCCGCCATTTTCGGCCAGCACCCACTTTTCGACCAGCCCCTCCTTTTCCCAGTAAAAATGATGAAGAGGAAGAAAGTGACAATGATGAAGAAAGTGACAATGAGGAGGAAGAGATCTACAAGTCTAGTAGTGGTGAAACTGTGAAAGCAACAAAATGATGAAGAGGACTTGGATGATCTTTTCATTGGAGAATAAAGAGAATTTTTTATTATATTTATGGCCTTTAAAGACTAATTTAAGGTTGAATTTTTGTTATATGTTTTGTTTATGGCGTTTAGAGACTTGGATGATCAATTGTTTATTATATGTTGAATGTTTTGTTTATGGCCTTTAGACTAATTTAATGATGTTTGTATCTTTAGTTTATGGCTTTCTATTATTAATGATGAATGTCTTAAAAATTTCAGTACATTTTTATTATTGAGCATTTATATGTGTATCTGCTATTTTCGTATAGCGGTCATCCTGCTATGCTTTATACCGCTATAGCGTTTTTTGAGCTAGCCGCTATCCAGGATTGACTACTCTATTTAAAATATTCATCTACAGCTAAAAGTCTAAAACAGTTGGCAGCAAATCTCAAATTCATGATGCAAAAGCAAACCCAAACCTTGACTGCATTGTGAACCCCATTCATATCCATGAATTCAACAAATGCGTAGCAAACACCAACATCCTGAAATTAAATGAAAACCTTAGATATTGGGACATACATGAACCATTGAAAAAGTTTCAAGAGATACAAGGACCAGACTTTGCGACTTCGGATGACAACGCCATCAGGCCTGATTGGACCAAACTTTCTAAATTCCTCCTCAATTTCAGTAGCAGAAACAGTAGGAGACAAGTTTCTCACATAAACAGATTTGATTTCACCTGAAAGGATTCCAAATCAAAATCCAGGACAAGTATATGATACAAACTGCATAAAACGACTTCCTCACACAAATTAGTTTACCCACAGAAGAATGAAGCATAAACCATCAAAATGTATTTCAAAACCAAAGACGAATATGACTATATATATATATATATATATAAACCCGATTCTTAAGATGTTAGAACAAGTACTGTGCAATAACCTTCATCTTCTGTTGCAGGAACCTCCTCAACAGCAACTGCATCAGTCTCAGGTCTTTCAAATGTGTTTGCTGATGCTGTTGGTTGCTGACTACTAGTATGAGGAACATGATCCCACTCTGAGGAGGACACATTCTTGTCATGAGAAGGTTGGGAAGGCAAAGACGGTGTAGGTTGTCCTTTAGCAACCCGCAACTTCCAACAACAGTCCAATTGTCAGTCCCCCAGGTCATAACTGAATCCATAAAAAAAATCATTATTTGGAAATTAACATTGAGTTAGGCACATACAATGGAGGCGTAAGTATGCTTTTGGGGTTCCTCAGAAGGTTCCTCAGCAGAAGCAGGCACATGGTCTTGCACCACATTCACTGTAGCTTGAAGCAAGCCATTTGACTCTTCAGCAGTATTATCCTCCCTAATATGTTCAGAATCAGAGATATGCTGCATTCTTTGCTCTGAATATCCATAATTGTCAACTACACCATTTTCTTTGATCTCATTAGTAGGAACAAATTCCCTTGTCTGGATATCTGCACCCAGCAGGTAAGAGGACACTGGAAAATTCATAGATCTCAATTAGTAAGAAGACTAATTTCAAAAAACTGTCATATCCCAAGATTAGTCAAATTGGTTATTTGCTTAATATTTCAGTGAAATAAATTTGAAGGAAAATCTCAAAAGAGACACCCTCCGAAAGGATAATTGTTAATAAATACAGCTTGAGTCCAGCTGAGCTCTAGACTAAATAAGTTGTGTGCCATGCACAGCATATGGAACGTTTAATGTCTATGGTATGGATTAAACTTTCAAACTCGTTTTGATTATATAACACTAGAAACCAATATAGTTTCTTCTCCTTTTTTCCTATTTAATTCTTGCATTAAGTGAATTACATTAAATTTAGGGGGGGGGGTGTCCACAGGCTAAAATGAAATCTACCTGGTTTATTAATTAACATCGGGGCATTCAATTTTGAATCAAGATTGCTTTGGGCTAACAAGACTGCTTGGTGGAGGGGAATTGGATCCTCTTCAACATAGTGAAATATATCATTGAGCACAAAAAACCCTTTTTCTTGGGGTGCAAGGAAAAATGTCTGCATAAATTTCCTTCTCTGGTTGTATTCCTTAATTTGCACAGATCCAGAGAGCATCACAAGAACACCACCACTCCAAGACTCCAGAGAATGTGCTGACTTGATTTCAACTCCAGCATATCTGAGTGACATAACAAGTGCATGGATTTGCTGCCCACATAGAAATTTCTTTAATTCTGGGGGGAAAATAAGTGATTTACTAATCACACATGAAAAATTGGGGGAAATTTACGAAGCTCAAAATTTTATAACAAATAAGGAAGGACCTATTAATATGTAATAAATTAGCAACCACTTGACAGCAACTCTAAGCATGCTGAGAGTTAAAATTACAATTTTCAGTATAGGGCCTTGTTAACTTCAAACCACCTCCGAAAATATGGGAATCAGTTTTATGGTTAGAGAATTTGACAAATCATACATCCAAAACAGAAACTACTCACCAAATAGAGAACTCAATCGACATATAAAAAGGCTCAACATATATTTCCATAATTTTTGATGGCCCCGTGAGTATTGAAAACAGAAGATAACAAGATACAATATAATTCAAAGTGGAGGCAAGAAATAGTCTCGATGCAATAATTGACCATTTCGACAGAGACAAGATAAAGGAGGCGAGAATTACCAGCATTGCAGTAGCCGTCTCCCTGTTGTTGCCGTCTATACGAAGCATGGTGCTGGCATCAGAGTAAAACTGATGCACATACTCTGGCTGATGCTGAAGAACCTGGTAGTACTGCGTAACAAAGTACGTCCCAACCTGAAACACTCGCCCCAAGCAAAACCATTAGAGACGGAAGAGAAAAAAGCAGAGAGACAGAGAAGCAACCAATAAGGGGCAGAGTAGAAGAAACCTGAGCAGCAGTGACGGGAAATGGATAAGGCGAGGCCATAGTGAATAGAAACTCTTAAACCCTAGAACGGAGACGTCTCCCAGCAAAGCTACAGATCCTATATGCCTCTGGAGATCTGGGCATCACCATTCACCACAAGCAAAATCTTGATAAGTTCGTTCACAAACAAGAATTACAGAGAGATCTAAGAGAAAGAGAGAAGAGAGGGACAGGAAAGCGAGAAAATACCTTTTGATGAGAGAGAGAGAGAGAGAGTGAAAGATCCTCTCCACGGGTTGGGAGTCGAGGGGGCTTTTTGTGTCGATGCTGCAAGCAGCTGCTTCTTAGCCGTCGCCCACACTCCCACTTGCCTCCTCAAATGAAATCTAAATTCTTATCAAATAAAAAATTATTTAATGATTTTTTAAAATCAACCAAAATGGTATTGATGCCAATCAAAGAAATTACTAAAAATGCTTTGAGAAAAGGGAAAATGAAACGACACTCTCATTTAAATCTTGACATATTTTTTGAAATAGAAGTAGGATCATTTTAACTTACGAAAATTTATGTTCTAAAGAACTCTTAATTTAAATTTTTTATCTTAAAATTTTAAAATTTACATGTGATTTAGGATAATAATAATAAGACAAAAATCATTTGTGTGAATAATACTTAAGAATTTCAGACCGGCTTTGGTTCTTTTCACCGTTTTAGCGCGAAGGAGGCTATATATATATATAGGTTTAAACTTCTTATGTGGTCTAAGAAGGAAAAAATTCTTACACATACATAAAATGGTGGGACCCATATATATATATATATATATAGGGGTTTAAACTTCTCATGTCGCATGAGAAGGAAAAGATTCCTACACACATGAAATGGTGGGACCCACATATATATATAATGTTAATATATATATGTGTGGGTCTCACCATTTCATGTGTGTGTGACATGAGAAGTGGTTTTCCCATATATATAATGCTAATTATATGTATATGTGGGTCCTACCATTTCATGTATGTGTGACATGAGAATACATTTCTCCTACAGCATGAGAAGTGTTTTTCCCACACACACACACATATATATATAGGGATTTAAATTTCTCAGGTTGCATGGGAAGGAAAAGATAAAAATATTTTAAGGTATCAAATGATACTAAAAAGATACCTAAGGACATTAACTAGTACTGAAAAAAAAAACTTTATAATCTTAAAAAATTATTTTATGATCTTGAAAAAATATTTCAAGTTACTAACTGGTACTAAAAGGATACTTTAAGATATCAACTGATATTGAAAAAAATACTTCATGATCTTGAAAAAATATCTCAAGATATTGATTGGTACTAAAAATATACTTCGGAATATATTTTTCTTGATCCTAAAATAATTTTTCAAGATCATGAAGTATTTTTTTAGTACTGTTCAACATCTTGAAGTATCTTTTTAGTACCGTTAATATTCTAGAATATTTTTTTAAAAAAAAGGGCCAACTACACTCCTTTGCGTCAAAACAGCATCATTTTGACACAAAAAAGGGCAACGGATGGGAGCAAGAAAAGGACCAAAGGCGGGTCCTAGAATTTCCATGACTTCATTTTGCAATTTGAAGTTAAATTGTTGACATTAATTTAAATTGAAGGGAGTCTCATTTGATCAAGAAAGAAATGAAGGAGCCTCAATGATTATCAATACTGGCTGTAAGAAATTATGGGAAATTTCCAACATGTCATTGACATTTTCAGGGGGGAGAGTTAAAAAAATCTATTGTTTAGTTTTTTGTTAATTTTTTTTTTAAATAAAAAACTAAGGCCAAAGGGATTATATTCCTAACAGTATTAGTAGAAATTACAACATAAATTCATGCTATATGCCAAATTTAAAGTGAGTTACATTGATATATAAGTTATAAAATAATGTGATTTTCTAAGAATTTTATATTACACAGATATAGGAATTATTTGACTGGAAATGAAAAAAAAAAAAAAATTCCTCACATTAATACTCAATATATTAACCTTATCTGAGGAGAAAATAACTTATCATTTTAACATCATCATTTCCTCACATTAAAATGATAAGAATGACAAGATCTAGAATACCTCCTTCAACATTAGATTTTTTCCCCCCTCTAACCTTTTATCTTTTATTGTGTTGCCAATTATTTCCATCTCAAAATAATTATCGTTATTGAATTTGCACATAAATCAATAAACTCATGCCTTAGATTGTAACAAAATCTAATAATATTAGAAATACTATAATAAATATATCATTGGCAACCAACCCCTTGACCCATCATTGATATCTTTTTACAGAGGATATTCCATAAAAGCAGGGTTGGATTAAAACTTGAATATATGCACTGTAATTTGGAGTTGACTTCATATTCTAGACAAATTGTTCTGAATATATGATTCTGAACATGCATGGCTTCATATGAACCCATATGGAATCAAAACGTAATCAATGTTAGCATTAGCAAGAGATGTCGCACAGAATATTATTAACAATCTATCTTGAAGTTGAGTGGAGGTGACATTTAGACACAGCAAGAGATGTAAAAGGAACTCCTCAACTAGCTGAAGCAATTGCATCATGATTGGTGTACAAGGCTAAAGGCCTCCTTTTTCTAATTTTCTTAAGGCACTATTAGCAAAAAAAAATTAGGGCCTCCTTCAATTTCTATTGACTTTGTGATCGTTTCCCTTCAGCCAAGCATACACGCATTGCTCGTCCTTCCAGTTCCTGAAGCACAAACAAGTCATAAGCAATAATCAATCAGTAAAGCAAAATCACAATCACCATTTTATTTAATCCATCTACAATATTTGAAGTTTACCACTCCATTCATGGATGAAAGGGCAGTTTCCATTTCTGATTTGGTTGGATAGCAAACAAAGCCATAACCACGGGATCTTCCTGTTTCCCCATCGTATAAGACCCTAGCTCCAACCAAATTTCCATATTCTTGAAAAGCTTCTGTAAGACTCTCAGAAGTTACAGACCATGCTAAGTTCCCAATGAAAAGCTTATATTCAGTTTCAGGGTACAAGGGTTCTTTCGGTTTAGGTTTGTCAGAGAAGTTCACTCGCAGGGTTCGACCCAAGTATTCCTGAGATGTTCATTCACAACATTTAGTAGGTGGACAGTTAGATAATGATAACTAACTGAACATTGCATGAGTGGAAACATTGGACAAAGGAGGGATTTAGGAAGTTGGAGATAGATATACTTTACCCTTCCATCAAGGTTTTCTATCACTGAGTTGCAGTCTTCGACACTACTCATCGTAACAAATGCAAAACCTCTGCTTTTTCCAGTCTCTCTGTGGTATAGAACCTACGCAATTTCCGAGTTGGATTAGAAAGACTTGCAACTTTGAGAAATTATTGCTACCGATACAGAATTCTGAACTTCCATCATGATAAAGCTGTTACAAACTATCAAAGTGGATAATATGAAACCAGAAACGGCAGAAAATTACCTTATCTGTGTTTTAAGTTTGATCAGGTCAACAATATATATAGCAACTAGTTTCCTAATTATGACCATCCTTCATGAAGCATTCTGATGGTCACTCTATTCTTTTAGCAGGCCAAAGTAAGTAATATCTTCTACTGTTCCCACTAACTGTAATTTTAAGTTATAGTATATCCAATGCTATAACTTAGATTCTCTTTTTGTCTGTTAAGTACCTTGATCTAAAAAATTTATCTTTTAACATCTTTGCCTTCAAGGCTGCAATAGCTTGAGTGGATCCTTCCTCTGAAATTTTTCTTGAGAAGACAGGACAGCAGATTAATTAGCAAATATTGGCCATTATCATCCCTGAAACTGAGATAGTTAACTTGACCTTTCTTTTAGCAGAACATACTTACTTATATATACAAGTTAATGGGAGAATATAACTGAATGTCAAATTACACATTGTAATGAAATGAAGTGAAATAGTAAGTTATATTTCCTCTCATTGTCTCTGGGATGACTTATAAAGTTATTTTCCAGTATTATCCTACTGAAATACACTCATACAACAGTATATTAGAAAGTAAATGTAAATTTGTTTTTCCCTTGTACGTACGAGCCACGGATCTTTTATTAAGGACCTTTACATGTAACAATCCATTCGGTTTCAGTCTTTGTCATCCATCGATCTAATAACTATGTTCATCATAGTAATACAGAATCACCAAATAAGTACTAAAATCCATCAAAAGAGTTGACACTTGCTATACCGATCTCTAGTTCGAACAATAAAACCATAATAAATACCTCAATGAGTTCAGGGCTGCCAAAATCCTGAACAATCGCCGCGAGTTGTGCACTATCAACACCGTAAGGCAAGTTCCCAAAATAAAGCTTAGTGTCGACAGAGACTTCCTCAGCCTCTCCTTCTACCACTTCCTTTTCTCCCTCCTCATTCTCTTCAACTGAACCATCATCAACCTCATCGACCACCGCAAGATCCTCTTGTGCCGAAACCCTTGAAACCCACAACTTATTGACATTGGTATCAAACGAAAGTGGTTCCACCAAGTGCGATGGTGACAACGACGCTAATACGCGGTTTGATGAAATTCTGAGGAGGAATCCAGAGGACAAGTTTTTGGATGAACGAAGGCACTTGAGAGTGTTGATGGAGGAAGAGAATGATGAGCCTATAGCCGCAGCTGCAGAAGCCGCCATGTTGGTGGCGAAGGTGAAGGTGAAGATGGCAGCTTTTTCAGTTGCCCGAGAGAGAGAAAAGGATGGATAGTGTAAGCTTCTCGGGCTGACGTGGGCAAATTGTGTCCAATGAGATAGGAAGAAATATATGTGTGGATAAGATAACTTGTATTTAATGAAAATGATTATTACAGAGAAAATTAAACATTTTTAAACTTTCATTTTAACTATGTGACATTTTAGCAAGATCCACAAGTTACAAATACCTAGAATAGAAATTACTACCTATAAAGTTGCAATTAAAAAACTAAGAAATGATTTTAATAGTAACATTCAAAAAATCAAAAAGTGTCATTAAGATTTTCTGCCAAGTAATCATAAGGCCTCGTTTGGATCAAAGAAAATTGGAGGAGGGAAAAGGAAAATTGGAATTTTCCAGTGGTAGCCGCCGTTTGGATCAAATTTTCTCGCCACGCGCCATTCTCCTACGGTAAAATAAAAATGGGTTCCCACCAAAAATAGTGGGAAACCATTTTCCAACACCTATGAAAATGGCTTAAAATCCATTTTGCCTTGATCACATGGCAAAGAGAGAAGAGAGTGACGCCAGAAAAATTGTGGAAGGAGGAAGAAGAAGTCACCGACGATGGCTTTTTTGTCACTACAGATCCGTCAGACCAGAGGTGACGAAAATGGAAGAGAGTCGACGATCGACCATTGGAGCTTTAGTGAATGAAGGAGGAAGAGAGAAGGGAGATTTTTCTGTGTTGAGAGAATCGGAGAAGACAGACTGCACAAGTATGTACTACAGTTCACTCGAGTTTACTAAAAGTGCACACTTAATCTTTGAGTGTGCACTGGAGTGCACTCTAGTGCAATGCACACTCAAGTTCAGTGTGCACGCATGCTAATCTGTATTAGTAATTACGAGTAGTAATTAACAAACACATGCTAATCTGCCCATGATGGATAGCTTCAAACTATTCCCTTTTTGGGCAAAAAAAAAAACACTACCAATACATATCATATGTGAAGCGAACATAAATACATAATATGATTTTGAAGTAAAATAGTTAAATAGATCAAGCGACAACACCATTTCTTCCGAATTCTTTATCAGCGGATGGTTGCTTAGAAAAGTCATGAAAGATTAGCACTTCGTGGGTCTCACTGCTACAATTTCTCGGGTTGCATGACGTGATTGTTGGTGATTAATTATTTGAGGGATCAAATTATTTGAGCTTAACTAGATATTTATCTCAAAAGTTTCTTGCCATGCATCTGGGAGTAATTTATTATAGTTTATGCGCGAAAAAGCGCAAGGACTTTTAGTCAAATTCAAGCACTATGTTTCATCTGTATCTGGAACTGATGGTTGAACTAGATAACTACATAAGCAATCACGTTCATACACACTGGTTTGCTTGCAGCACCCTCCTTCCACGACAGGGCTGACACATTATATCTCAAGCATTTTCTCAATTATCCTTAAACTAATGCATTTGAAGGATTATAATTAGCCAGTAAAACTTTTGATTGCAGCATTTTGCGAGCAACCCATGTCAGATTCCAGGCATATGCTCCTACAGTCCAATGGAACTTGGAGCTAGAAATCCCACTTCTTCGGGTGGGTTATCTGATTTGAAGATGACTTGGTTGGCCTTCTACTCTTCTGTGCAGAATCAGTAGCATTACTTGATTTATATGCAGCTTCCTTGGGTTTTCTCATGTTTGGGGAATTTTCAGTAACGTTGCCTGATTTAACTTTACACTGTGCATGTCTATTTTGTAGCACACCATAGTTCTTTGAACCTGAAAGTATTTCCCTGCCTTTAATCCGATTTTTATTCCCAATCATTGTGTCATTATCTGAAACAAAATCCCAAGGACTCGTCAGAGAACAGATAATCCAAACCCAGATGCTAGAATTCACAAACAGAACTGACAGAGACTCTCATGACCTATATGGTTCTTTTTCTTTCCTGATATTTCCACAAATCCAAAGAGATCACGAAGCCAAGATAATTGATGATACAAGGTAATTGAATAGATTGAAAACAATAGAATTACCTGGACTTGATATAACAGCACGAGGAGGTGGAACTGAACTGGCTCTAATATTTACTCTGTCCTCGTCAATATTGTCATCCTTCTCATGCCCTGTAAGTCCTGAAGAATCTGCTGCCAAATTACAGGCTCCTAAATCTTCAGAAACAGGTACTCTTGGTTTAGGTGTATGGAGAACATAACATTTAGGTGCTTCAGCAGGGGATGGATGAGACACACCTTTCTGGTTCCTCACTGCAATATAAGAAAAATGGTGACTCCAATATTGCTGACAACTAGTCAATATTTTAGTAACTAGAATGAGAATGATATCACTCTTTTCTTTCCCATCTAATATTAGGCTAACCAAATTGTACTCAAACTAAAAATAAGTTAAGTAAAACAGGAAAGAGGAAGGGGTAGAAGGAGGAGAGAAGGAAAGGAGAGTTAGAAAGGGAGGAGAGAACGAGAGAGCACAGACGAGAAGCTGGTACCATCAATATTCAATCATCAAGTCTAGACTGCAGTAAAAATGAAACCCTAGTGCTATATAGGAACAACAACAACAACTATCCCATTCCATATCCCATATTCCACCAATAAGTTTAGCCAACAAGGCTGTCAAGATTGTTTTTATAGTTTTATGCAGATAAGAATATCATGCACTCCCTGCATCAAACTTAGGCCAAAAAGAAAGGTAAGACCTAACTGTGATGAATAACGCAGGGGGTGGGGTGGGGGAATGAAATTAAAGTGGCGTGCACTTCATATTAATGAAAACTAGTGTGATTGCCGATGGTCAACCCATTATTGCTTCAAGTTTCTTTCTCCTGATTTTAGAGCGAAATGATCAAGAACAGATTATAGAATAACCATAGGGCTTGTTATAGTATAAATATATTAGTGTAACTAATTATTGACGAGTTGGCATTAGTTGTAACCGATTACATGTACAATCCAATGTGTATATATATTAATGGAAGTCATAATAGAGATTACACTTTCCATTTCCAAACTCTGTTTTACCACATGATAGGGCTATCAGTACATATTCAATTACCCAGTCAAGCCACAGAAAGTCTTTGAATGAGGAAGCTTATGCAAGTGATGGACTTCATTTTCAGAGCTTCGTATGATAAGAGAAGCCCAAGTACTGCCTATGCAGAAAGAATTGATGCATGTTGACATGTTCTAGTTAACTGCATACAGGGTACAGCAGGGTCCCTCTCCTACGCATGAATAGCAGTGGCAAAAAATATTCTGGATCACTAGTAAAAGGAAGGAAATCCGGGGATGCAAGATATTCAGATCAAAGGTAGAGAAGCAAGACTATATGACATATAAATTTCTCCTTTTGTGTCCATTCCCTGATAAAGTTATTTGATATGCTGAGCATGAGAAAAAAGAGTAACTAGATAACTGATAGGGACCGAGTGGAAACTCCAGGAAATCCCTGGATATATATTAGTTGATAGTAGATAAGGCAGCTTACAACAATCTGAAGAGAGGTACTCCCCTCTCCAGCCAAGACAGTCTCAGGTTCTGAAGAACCTGATTCCCTCTCCTAACAATATTCTCTCAAAAACAGCATGCCCACTAACTAAACCTCCAACGGTTCAAATAGTCTAAAAGTACCTTTCACAGTACCCCAAAAAGCCACCCTAATATCAGCTATCTATACTACCCTTACTTCTAAATAGATAAAAGCATCAAAGGTCAACCCTGCAACCTTAAAAGGCATCTTGCCTAATTGTTGTATCCTTCTTAGTAGTCTGTGCCTCCTTTGGTCTTCTTGCATACGTTTGACCCATGAATGGGGTCCTTTCATCACCTTCCCCTAAAGAGAGCACCTTGTCCTCAAGGTGAAATTCAGGAAATTGGTTGTTAATGACCTCAGCATCCTCCCACGAATTTTCATGAGAAGGCATCCCTTCCCACTGGATAAGCACCTCTCGCTGCCCATTAATCAGTTTCCTCACCTTGCACACTGCTGCTGGTTGAACCTGGAGCTCCATCTGTTCAGTCAGAGCTGGTGGTATTGTGGGACTTACTATACCAGCTTGTACAGATTTCTTTAGGACAAAAATGTGGAAAACAGGGTGAATACGGGTAGTGGGTGGTAGGTCTAGACGATAAGCAACAGCTCCCACCTTCTCCACAATCTTGAATGGCCCGTAGAATCGCGGACTAAGTTTCTCATTGATCCGCTTAGCCAATGTTCTCATCCTATATGGCTGGATCCGAACATACACTTGTTCCCCGATTTCAAAATGGACGTCTCGGCGGTGCTTATTGGCTTGCCTCCTCATCTCTTCTTGAGCCTTGATGAGATTTTCCTTGAGTGTGGAAATGATCTCATTTCTGGAATTAATCTGCTCGTTAACATCTTCAATAGCGGAAGGTTCATTTGTGAGCTTAAGGAAAGCCGGAGGATCCCGCCCATACACGGCCCTAAATGGGGTCATGTTGGCTGCTCCTTGGTGTGTGGTGTTGTACCAATACTCTGCCCAAGACAACCATTGAGCCCATTGGTTGGGCCGTTCACTAGTGAAACACCGCAAATAAGTCTCTAGTCCTTTGTTTAGGACCTCCGTTTGTCCATCAGTCTGAGGGTGATAGGCCGTGCTTAGACACAATTTAGTCCCTGATTGTTTGAACAGTTCCTTCCAAAATTGGCTCACAAATACCCGATCCCTATCTGACACAATAGTCCTTGGAAACCCATGCAATCTGACTATATCCTTGACAAAGAGTGCAGCAACCTCCTTGGCGCAAAAAGGGTGTTGGAGGGGAAGGAAGTGTGCATACTTCGTAAGGCGATCTACTACAACCAGGATGGTGTCATACCTCCGCGATCTTGGTAATCCCGTGATGAAATCCATACTAATGTCTTCCCATATGGCGTGGGGAATGGGTAGCGGCTGTAGCAACCCTGCTGGTGAGAGGGCTTGGTGCTTGTTTTTCTGACACACCGCACATGCTGCAACATAACGCTGAATGTCGCGCTTCATTCCCTCCCAATAAATCACATTGGCTAGCCGTTTGTAGGTTCTCAAGTAGCCCGAATGTCCTCCTATGGGGGAGTCATGATACTCTTGTATTAACATAGGAATTCTAGTAGAATTTTTCGGTAAAACTAGCATTCCTTTGTAGTGCAAACACCCCTTGAACAAGGTATACCCCTCTGCCCCTTCTTCACCAGTGATCAATTTCTGCATCAAGGCCTTGAGTTTCGCATCAGCTTGCACCTCTTTTTCCCAATTCTCTATATCTTCATTTTGCCATATAGAAAAAGCCATTAATTTCATAGGCTCTTCCTTTCTTGACAGCGCATCAGCAGCCCTGTTCTCCTTCCCGGGCTTGTACACAATTTCGAAATTGTATCCCATTAACTTGGAGACCCACTTTTGTTGATTTTCTTCCAATACTTTCTGTTCCAGCAGGTATTTCAAAGCCTTTTGGTCAGTACGGATGACGAAAGTCTGTCCCCACAAGTAATGCCTCCATTTTTTAACGGACAACACAATGGCCATTAGCTCCTTCTCATAAACCGAACCTTGTTGAGCTCTTCTTGAGAGTTTTTGACTGAAATAGGCAATTGGTCGCCCCTGTTGCATTAGCACTGCGCCTACTCCAGTCCCGGACGCATCTGTTTCTAACTCGAATGGCTTTGAGAAATCCGGCATTGCAAGCACCGGAAGAGTAGTCATGGCCGTCTTGAGAGCTTCAAAGGCGTTGGTGGCCTCCGGAGTCCAATGAAACGCGTCCTTCTTCAAAAGATCAGTTAGAGGGCTGGCGATCTTGCTGTACCCTTTGACAAACCGTCTATAATACCCGGTTAATCCCAAGAACCCTCGTAGTGATCTGATGTGTGTCGGTCTTGGCCATGCCAATATACTTTCCACCTTTGTAGGATCAGCTTGTACTCCTTGTTCTGAAATTATGTGGCCTAAGTACTCTATCCTTGGCTGTACGAATGCACACTTTTTCAAGTTGATGATCAACTGATTTTCCTGCAATAAGGCCAACACCTTCTCTAGGTGTTCCAAGTGAGTATTGACATCACAACTATATACCAATATGTCATCAAAAAAAACTAATACAAATTTGCGAAGGTACCCTCTAAATATATCGTTCATAAGTGCTTGAAAAGTGGAGGGGGCGTTAGTCAATCCGAAAGGCATAACCTTGAATTCGTAGTGGCCCTCATGAGTTTGGAAGGCAGTCTTATGTTCATCCCCTTCCTTGATGCGGATCTGATGGTACCCTGATTTAAGGTCCAGCTTTGAAAAAATAGTAGCTCCCTTAAGCTCATCCAAGAGTTCATCAATGGCCGGTATGGGAAACTTATCCGGCACCGTGATTTTATTTAGCACACGGTAGTCAACACAAAATCGCCAGCTTCCATCCTTTTTTTTAACTAGCAATACAAGACTGGAAAAGGGGCTGTTGCTGGGTTGCACGATGCCGGCTTGAAGCATGTCTGTAACGAGTTCCTCAATTTCTTTTTTCTGGGCATGTGGGTACCTGTAGGGTCTGAGATTCGGTGGTTGTTCCCCTGTTCTAATTACGATGGCATGGTCTCGTGATCGTCTAGGTGGGAGCATCCCAGTCGCTTGACATACAGGGGAGTATTTGTGCAAAAGCCTCTGAACTTCTGGATTGGGTACCTGGTCCTCCTCTTCCTCTTTTTCGATGCTCCGACACTCCAGTAAGAACCCCTGCCCTCTTTTCTTGACCATCTTGACAATTGCTTTCAGTGATGCTTGAGATCTGGACAATGTTGGATCCCCCTTTAAAAATTTTCGATCGTTCTTGCCTCCAATCCTCATGGTCATAAGGCTCCAATTAACCTTAACCTCTCCTAATGTCCTCAGCCAATCAATGCCCAGAACAACATCAATTCCCCTTAGAGGGAATGGATAGAAAGTTTGTATAATCGTGAGGCCTTGTACCTGAAGCACCACATCAGAGCATCGCCGTTTCCTTTTCAACGTGTGGCCATCACCCACAGTGATCCTGTATTCATCCACCTCATCGCAGGTGATTCCCAGTCGGTCCAGCAATCTGTCAGCAATAAAATTGTGCGTTGCTCCGCTATCGATCAGCACCACTACTGCTTCACCGGCGATTTCCCCCTTAATCTTCATCGTATGGTTACTTTCAATCCCAGCTAGAGAATTCATTGATAGCTCCATGCGAATTGCTTCGTCCTCCACGTCGAAGAATATCTCCTCCCCTGTTTCGTCTGCTCTCCTCTCTCCAGTCTCGGCCTCGACGTCGATAAGAAATGCTTGCAGGTGCTTGTCACGACAAGTATGGGTTGGGCTATACTTATCGCCGCACTTGTAGCAAAGTCCAAGTTCACGCCGGCGAGTTACCTCGGAATCTGATAGCCGACGACTCCATGCTGGTTTACGAGTGGTTGAAATCATTGTCGATGAACTTCCCGTTCTCGTCTCCTGTGGTCTCGATTCGGGTCGGCCTGTCTGTGTTGTTGGGCCAACCGTCTGTGTCCCACGATTGGGCTCCGGGTTTTGGGTGACCCGTTGGTAAGTAGGCTAGGTCGGGTATCTCTTGAACCCCACACTGTGTATGGTCTTATAGGGTTGACCACGTTTATCAATCTCCAGCATCTTCTTCTTCGCGTTGATCCTCACCGCCATCCTGATCAGTCCCTCCAAGTTGGTTTCGTCTGCCAGCTCCAACTCCGCTTGAACTTCCGTTTTCAGCCCAAACAGAAATGCTCCCATCAAACACTCCTCCGATGCATCTCCTAGTGGAAACGAAAGGCGTTCAAAAGTCTCTACATATTCGAGGACCGTCCCTTCTTGCTGATTTTCGAAGAGTATCTTGTACTCTCCCCCTCGTTGATAGGTGTGAAATCGTTCCAGTATCTTCTGTTTGAATTCCGGCCAGTCCCTTATGGTGCCACGGGCCTCCTTCCATTGGAACCAATGAAGAGCCCGATTTTCAAGGCACACTACCGCTGCTTCCATTTTCTCTGATTCAGGTACGCCATTTATATGAAAATAACGCTCAACTCTGCAAAACCACCCAATGGGGTCTTCTCCATCGAACACTGGAAGTTCTAGTTTCCTGTATTTGGTTGCTTCTTTTTCCCCGTGGTCGTTGCTCTCCGTCTCTGTGTCTGATTGAGGTTCTCTTGTATCTTTTTTGTTCCTACTCTTCTTACTCGCGTCTCGATCCATACGAAATAGCACTTCCCTGATCAAGCTCACACCTTCTGTGAGTTCGGTAACTTGTTTGGACAGTCCCGATAGTTCTTCTACCTTCCGTGCTAGTCCCGCTACTGCATCCTGTAGCTCTTTGATCTCGTTTGCCATTGCCGAGGATCAACGGCTCTGATACCAAAATGATAGGGACCGAGTGGAAACTCCAGGAAATCCCTGGATATATATTAGTTGATAGTAGATAAGGCAGCTTACAACAATCTGAAGAGAGGTACTCCCCTCTCCAGCCAAGACAGTCTCAGGTCAAGAACCCGATTCCCTCTCCTAACAATATTCTCTCAAAAACAGCATGCCCACTAACTAAACCTCCAACGGTTCAAATAGTCTAAAAGTACCTTTCACAGTACCCCAAAAAGCCACCCTAATATCAGCTATCTATACTACCCTTACTTCTAAATAGATAAAAGCATCAAAGGTCAACCCTGCAACCTTAAAAGGCATCTTGCCTAATTGTTGTATCCTTCTTAGTAGTCTGTGCCTCCTTTGGTCTTCTTGCATACGTTTGACCCATGAATGGGGTCCTTTCAATAACACAGATAAACGAGCTACAAAAAAAATTATTTGATTGTCCCCTTTATCAGATTGCTCCCAAACAAACTTGACAGCGAACCATTAAAGAACCAGGTAAATCCATATGAAGCTCAACCCCTTTTTTCTTTTTTGAGTGTGCACTATCCCCAACCACAGCTAAGGACTAGTTGCTCTTGAGATGTAGAGATCATGGAAGTAGATTTTGCCTTTCTCAAAACAGTTTTTTTTTCATATGCATGTCCAGGATAAGTTCAATATATACTTTTTCCCATCAACTATAACTGCGACATCACCCGAATGCTTTTTATTTCCATATCAATATATCTGCAAAGATGATAACTCTCTTTTTGTTGTTTTTCTTTTTTGTTGGATCATCAACCTGCCGATAAACTAGATGAATATTTAACAATAGTTTCTGGACGTGGAAATTACCTGGAGGAGGAGAAACCCGCAACGATAGAGACTGCAAAGCTTTCAAATTATTGTCCTGTATTACCCGGTGATCCTCTTGGTATTGTTCTTGTCTGACCTTCACCTTCGGATACACTGCATAATAGAAAGAAAATATAAGAAAAGTAGCTATTTAGCCAAATAACAGGTCCAAAGGAGAATAAGAAAAACACATAGCGTACAAAAGAAGAACAAATTCAAAACCCACTTGTTTTTGGACGAAATCTTGAAGAAAAACCGAAGAAAGCAAGCGTTTTGGCTGCTGATGGAAACTGATTGCGCTGGGTTTCGCTGATTAACGTGGACGATGAAACAGGAACAAGCAAGGAATCGTGAGGATCAGCGTTGTGATGGAGCCAAGTTCATGAAATTTTGAAATAGGGGGAAACGTTGTGGGCTCCAGTCAAGTGAACATAGCTTTTTGGCATCTGAAGATTTCCACTCGGATACGCCTCCGAAATTGAACCACGCCTGTTTTTCTTGCCGCCTTCTTCCGTTTTGGTTTTTTAACTTTCTCTCTCTTTTTTAATCAGCGCTGACCGTCGTACGATATTTTCGCCGCGGTCCACGAGATGATCATAGCAAAGGCCTAGCTACTTCAAATTTTAAAAACAAGCAAGTCCAAAAATCGAAGCTCAGCTAAACAGACAACACATCGCCAAAAGTGAATGGGACGAACAGCCTTCACAGTGTTTTTAGGTTTGACTACAGATAGAAAAGTCAGTATTAAGCGTATTTTAAAAAAATCAGCAATATTAAGGTCAATGTTAATATTAATAGTATAATTAATTAATATTTATGATCAATCGCTATAGGGTTCGTTGACTTCGCTCCATCCACCTCTTTGCTGATCCTAGCGTGCTAAGTGCCAGGTCCCTTTCAAAAATGGGATACCATTTTTCTACTTCCTAATTATAAGACATATTTAACCAATTTTGAGGAGAATAAGTAGAAGAGCTAAATTAGTTAATTTTACTCATTTTTCTAAAATGTCCTTATATAAATTTAAAATGATATAAGTAAAAATAGATCAATACCTACCACATACCTCTACATATATATGTGTACATATATCTACACATATATATATCCACACTCACAAATGTATATGTGTATGTATATATATGTGTTTATATATATATATAAAAGATATGGTTGATAATATGGGTATTTTAAGAAGAAATTGACATAAGTTAAAATTTTGTCTAATAGTTAAGACCAAAACCAACCCCCAAATATTATCCTATAATTAGGACTTGATGGAGTATTTATTTATTTTAAATATAATACATGTAACTTCTATGATTTTTTAAAAGGGTTAAGTAACAAATTCGCTCCGGAAGTATGGGCCTAGAAGTAATATTGTTTTAGAAGTTTTTTTTTTTGTCTCAATGTTGCCTCGAAAGTTTTAAAATAAAACAATATTGCCATATTCCGTTAAAAAACTAACGTGGACCATAAAAAAATTTATATTGACTGTTAACTTTTTAACGGAAACGGGCAACATTGTTATATTTTAAAACTTTCGAAGTAAATTTGCTACTTAACCCTTTTTAAAAAGTCAAATTGCTATTGGCAACAACAACAAAAAATCAAATTGTTGGCAAGAAAAAAAAATCAAATTACACAAGAAATTTACGTATAATAATGTTAATAGAGACATATGTGCCATCGCCTATAAGCGGACAGTCTGCAATGAGCCAATGAGACAAAAAAGAGTTCTCAATGTGTGAGCAATCATCTTGGCCAAAAAAAAAATGTGTAAGCAATCATCTTCTTCCCTAAATATGATTTTCTAAAAAATTAAACTATAGGACCACGAAATATACAATACTTTGAGCTCTTCTATTATTTTCTTCTCACTATCCAATCTGACCTCCTTAGGTCTCTCATTGTTTAACCCTTAGGTTTTATTTGGGAGTTCCATTTTGGAGGGAAAGGAAATGAAATGGAGGGTTTTGGTAGTTCCTTCATTTGTTTGCAATTTTTAAAAATAGGGGAAATAGAATAATTACTTTATTACCCTTATTCACCACCACCACCCTACTACCGCAACTGCCGCCGCCACCACCCCACCGCCGCCGCCAATATGGTGGCGGTGTTGGTAGTGGTGGTGGTGGCGGCGGTGGGGTGGCGGCAGTGGTGGTAGTAGGGTGGTGGTGGTGGTGGTGAATAAGGGTAATAAAGTAATTATTCCATTTCCCCTCTTAAAACCCCCCATATTGGGGGAACTTTATTTTTTAGAAGAATGAGGGTTTTGGGGGATTTTTGAAAATTCCTGATTCCCTCCCCTCCTATTTTTAAAACTTGCAAACAAAGGAAGGAACTACCAAAACCCTCCATTTCCTTTCATTTCCCTCCAAAATGGAACTCTGGTCGGGTCATACGCATGCATAAGTATCACGCATAGGCTTCAGGAATATTTATCCATCCAATATTAAGCCATCAATTAAGCTGATGTTTTTCACCCTCTACCTTAAACTTGGTATCTCAATCACAAAGTTAACAAGTCCTCTAAATTTACATGCTCACCTCAAAGGAGAAGTGTGGATTTAGTTCAGCTTAGTGAGCTAGAAAGTCCTAAGATACTAGAGCACTTATGTTGTTGCCAACCTCTGATACCAACGTAGTATTTGATACCAGCTTAGAATTTTTTTCACAATGGTTGACGCTTTGTTGCTAATTATTAAACTTGAAAAGGAAGCACAATCCATCATCCTAACAAATTAAGTTGGTACCAGATGAAGATCTATACTTCTCATTCAATTTATTGGTATCAAATACTAGTATTACTGGTGGACCCATATCTGATACCAAAACCTTATGTCTGTGCAGGTTCATCATGATATTGCATTTCAAAGTTTGCTAACAAAGGTTTTAGCTTTGAGTTAGGTGAAGCCTGTAGGCGGTAGCAGCAAAGAAGGTAAGAATGCTTCTTAAATTATTTGTTAAATAGAGATTTTAATTGATGAAAATGCCCTCAATAGGGTGGTAAAACAAATATGTTAAATGTTTATTACTCAGCCTCTTCCCTGGTCTCCATAGAAAAGAAAAAAGTGTTAAAGGCATATAAAAAATAAACTTTTATAAAAAAAGAGTAAATACCCTTTCTGGTCCCTAACAAAAAAACACGGACTCCATTTTTATCCCTGACAAAAAGACGACCCTTATTCGTCCTTTTTATGGGATGACCTTTTGGAAATTTGTGAGGGATCAAAATGTCCACCAATCGATCCTTATTCGTCCTTTTATGGACTAAAAAGGACATTTTTTTTGTGAGGGACTAAAATGGGGTCCATATTTTTTGTCGGGGACTAGAAAGGGTATTTACTAAAAAAAAATTAAAAAAAAATTAAATTTTACCTATAAAAAATAAAAGGGTTAATGAGCAATTTTACACATGAAGTTTACCTCCGGGAGCGCCCAGCACCACGAAGTTTTTTCAGGAGCAAAAGTACACATGACGTTACGTTTTGGGAGCAAAAATACCACGGGCCGTTAGTTGACCGTCAGTTGACCGTTAACTTGGATGGAACGCTGACGTGGCGTGACATTGCGCTTATTTGGACTGACATGCTGACGTGGACGATGACGGTAAGTAAAAAGAAAAAATTACCATTTTGCCCTTAGTTTTAAGTAAAAATTACACTTTTGCCCTTAGTTTTAACTAAAATAAAAAATAAAAATACCCCCTCCGCTTGGTCGGCCCCACCATTGGCGGCTGACCACCACCGCCGGTAGCCGCCGCCGCCGGCGGTGGTCGGGCGGTGGCGGTGGGGGGCCACCGGGGGGCTAATTTTTGTTTTAATTTTTTTTAAAAAAAAACTTAGGGCAAAAGGGTAATTTCAACTAAAACTAAGGGCAAAAGTGTAATTTTACCCGCGTTATTGTTCACTTCCATCCAAGTTAACGGTCAACTAACGACCCGTGGTATTTTTGCTCCCAAAACGTAATGTCGTGTGTACTTTTACTCCTGAAAAAACTTCGTGGTGCTGGGCGCTCCTGGGGATAAACTTCATGTGTAAAATTGCACCTTAACCCAAAATAAAAAGTATAGGCGGACTGAGGGAGTATAAACTTTCTGTACCTTCCATCTTATTTATGTCATTAATAGTTGTCCTTTTATTTATTTATTTTTTAAAAAAACTTATTAGAAGGAAGAGTTTCATGTCAGAAATTGATTCAGGTAAAAAAAACTCAGAAATTGGAGAATAAAAATAACAATTATCAGTTATACGTAGAACAGAAGGGGATATTATTTGGAAGAAAAAGAATGGGTATTATAATAGGTAAAAAAACAAACAAAAAAGAACTTTAAAACTGTAAAATCTTAAATTAAATTTGTTATTAAAAATTATTAAGGAAATAACAAAATAAGTAATCACAGCCTACTTTCTAAAAAATGTCTTATTTAAAAATTTAAAAATTATTTTCTTGTCATTATAATTTTGACCGGGAAAAGAGGAGGGTTTTAGTTCCCCTGACAAAAAAAAAATTCAAAATTGAGTCACCATGGGGCGCTGCAAAACAACTTGGCTCCGTCGGTTTTCGACGGCTGTGCGGCGGCATGTAGTGGATGAAGGTGACTGGTCTTACTCTTCCGAGTGGTGGGGCACGGAATCCCAGGGTGCAACCATTCTCCGAGCAACTTCCGGCAAAGGAAACGGCATCGTTTCTGTCCTTGCCTACCCCTCTTCCAGACCTGTTAGTATCTCTCTACCTCATTCATCCTCTATGTTATATGCGCGCGCGTGTTCTGGCCAAAATTTTCGTGTGATTAGCAAATTGGATTTTACTGGTATTCAGTGTCGACGGCTAAATGGAATTTGGGTTTCAGTAGATAATACCCAACGAATCATCACCATGCCTACCCCCTCGTTACATTGATCATGAATCCATGTCAAAGCTCTGTTCTTTTGATACGATCCTGGAACTTTGAAGTTCATCAATCTCTGAAACTCGTACGAAGACCATGACAAAAATGAGATATGTTTTACTTTACTGACCATAGAGATTCTCTAACGTTACTGTCTTTTGATTTCTAATTAGCTTTTGATCTGAAGTTTCGGAGGGAAATGTGAATATAGATAGAAGATTTGCCTTTTTGCTGATATATACGTCCTTACAGCATTAATATTTTCAAACTTACTGTTTTGGCTGAATTTACTAGAAATTTTATTGTAATATAATTCATAAAACATGAGAAATTCGATGATTTTGTTTTTCTTCATAAGAAGAATGTGCTGGTTAAAACTCCGTGCGACTATTGCTTTAATTAATTCAAAAATGTGCGTCAATAAGCTGTCTTGGTTTGGTACTTTAATATTGAGAGCAAGGAGAAGTGAGAAACACTCAGAGGCTTCTACTATCCTTTGTTCTTTATTCCAACATAGCAAAAATGTGCCCATCATATCTTGTATGCTGGATATTATTTATAGAAAATGAACGCCATCATTTGAACAAACACACTGTTTTCCTTGCAACTTCTAAGTTCCCTTTATTGGGGTAGCATATAGTTCCAATTTTCTTTTTTGGCAAACTGCAACGTTGTGGTTCCTGATTTATTAATCATTGTCTTACACCACTTTCATTTAACATTTTCCTTCCTTAATATCAATTGGCATCATATGCATCTCGTGCTTCAATAAGAACCTTGAATTACTTTGTACAGAGTAGAGTTTTCTGGTCAGAAAAAGAAAGTTGGCTGAAGTGTAGGTATGAGGAGACACATCCTGCTCCTGACTGTCGACAACAATTAAGGATATTAGGATATCAGTGGAGGGTGCTTCGTTTCAATGATGATACCCGCCAAAGTGCTGCAAAAGTAATGGCAGCTTACCAGGAAACGAAGCCAGATTCCATCTATCTTATGCAGCAACCACATTGTTTGGCTGTTCCATGTATGTTATTAACTGTTGTCTTATCAAAGAAAACATGAACAATGAACTGATGAAGATATATATAACTTCTTGACGTCTTCTCGGATTAAGGCAAGTTAACAGATTTGAGGCTCAAGTATCTAACTGGAGCAATCTGACATGTTCGCTAGGAAAAGACTTTGATCACCAAATTAAATGCTATTCCTACAAAGGAGTCTTCTTCAGTTCCCTTTGATGTAGTCTTTATGATCACGGTCTAACTTTGACCACATAGCCATTTCTTGGCTGGTTAAGATTTTTTTTTCCTTTCTTATTTTCGGATTCTCTCCATCCTAAGATGAGATTTCAATTCTTTTCCAATCTAATACAAAGCCTTATTTTGATTTGCTTTGTCATCTTGCAGATCTGAGGAGCATGGTATCAGTTGGGCTGGCTACTATAGCATCATGTGAGTATGACATTGTCAGTGCATTGCAGGGAAAGAAACCCATGCACATTTTATGCATCGGGCATGGTGGTGGGAGTTTACCACTTTTTTTGGCTAGTAAAATTCAAGGTGAAACTCTTCAACTCATTTGGTTTATGTTGGTTTGCAGCATCAGCATCTTGGCATCTCTGTTTAGTTAGTGGGAAAACCCCTAATAACTGATTTTCATTCCTTTCTGGAACTTTCAGTATGATAGGGAATATTTACTTACAATAACACATAACAAAAGAAAAGAGAAAGGGCAGGAAAGAAAAGACAGAATAAGAAGAATTCTTGTAATATAATCAGAATTAAACTGGCAAGAGGAGGCCCATATCATAGCTTGAGCCTATACTGGTTGTTGCGACTTAAACGGATGCATATTTATCAAGTCCATCATGGAATTGTTTTTTTAAGAATTTCTTTGCCTATACCCCTGGCTCCGTTTTCTCTTGCACAGACTTATTCTTTTGCATATGCAAGCTTACAGAGGTCTAATGTTTCTACCTCTTCTGCATGCTTTTAGCAAATTTTTCTTGGTAATTTTTCTCCTTTGCTAAGATTGGCAAATTTTCAACACAACCTGATCCATGTGCACCTTGCTTAAATTTTCCAGGTGCTGTTATTCACATTGCTGAAATTGACCCCCTTGTTATCTCAGCTTCAATTCGAGCTATGGGTTTTCCAGCTTTCTCAGTTGTGACACAATCAGCTGATCGGGTCTTAAAACCTAATCCCATAGATGAAGTTATGTGGAAAGGCATCCATGAGAGGCTTTACCTCTATGAAGTAGATGCTGAGAAATTTATCATAGATAATACTAACATATATGATATGGTCTTCATTGATGCTTATGATGGTGATGATATCTTTCCTCACAAATTATGGGACTCAGATTCTCCATTTCTCAAAGCACTTAGCAGCCGACTTCATCCTGAACATGGCACTGTTGTAGTGAATCTGCATTCAGACTGTGATCTATCAAACCTTGGTGGGGCTGTTCCATCGATTTTTGAGCCAATTTTACCTATGGGAAAGTATGTTTCTCGAGTTTGCCGAGCATACAAGGATGTGCTTTTGGGAGCAAACTCGTATGAAGGAAGAAAAGGTTCTGGGATTGCTTTTGCTGTTTCTGTTCCATGGGTCCTAAATACGTCTCTGGTTGTGTGTAGAGGATTTGGAGGAAAGGGTGAGTATGATCACAAGGATTTGGTTGTAGGCACTCTCATAAACAAATCACTTGAACTGGAACAAGTCATGAACTTACCATTCTCAGGTTTAGAATATATAAAGAGGGATTTTGTTCTTGTTGAGTGATGACTTGTTTGTGTAAACACCGAATCATATTCCCAAGGTCTATGCCATTTGAGGGACCATCATGGGTCTTGGCTTGGTGGCCTTTTGAGGGACCATTATGGGTCTTGGCTTGCTGGTTTCACTAAGATGATTGGTATATGTGATGCATTTGTAGCGGAGCTGTGGGCTATTTATGAGGGTCTTGGTCTAGCGTGGGATTTGGGCTGGAAAAAGGTCATTCTGGAGTCTGACTGTAGTAATGCTATAAATAGTTTGCTGGATGATAATTGTGTTGTTGGTAATCTTTTGGTGGATTAGATTAGAAATTTGCTGTCAAGGGATTGGCTGGTTACCCTGTGTCATATTCCTAGAGAGATTAATGGTGTAGCGGATTCTTTAGCTATGTCCGGTTTATTTAAGTCTATTATTTTGAGTGATTGCCCTTCGTTTTTACGTTCTAGGGTGGATCAATAGTGTTTGAGAGTTATTCCCTCTATTATGTAACTTTTTTCCTTTGGCTTCTAGCCATCTTTCATATAAAAAAAAGGTCTATGCCATTGTGTTTGGCATTGTTAGCTATTCCTTTCCAAGTTACACACATTAGGAGTGTGAATTCTTTGATAGATCCAAATGCAATGTACAAACTGTAAATAGATCAATGATTTTTTTCTTAATAAAAATATATGCACATTTTACAAGTAAGAACCAAGGTACTACTTTATATTCATGAGTACAGACTTTTTTGAGAAAAAAAAAATGAGTATAGACTTTTGCACCGTTTTTTTTTTTTGATTGAAAAAGGCAAGCCGAGGCTTGATACAGAGGGGAGGCTAGACCAAAAAAAGTCTAGGCCAAGAAACAAAGCAAAATAACTAGCAATTACAAGCTAATTGATCTTTCAAAATCATATGAAGACATCCAGACGGTATTTCGGGAATAAGAACAATATCAGTTGCATCAGGAGCGTCATGGCCTTGCTTGGCCATATAGTCTGCACAAGAAATGTTATCCCTTGATGTATGACGGATCTCCACGTTCCAATCCTGAAAAAGGAGGTCACGGATGTCACCAATGACGTCCCTAAGCGGGTGGTCAGCATAGCAGTCTCTCATGATGGTATTGATGCCATCAATAGAATTAGAATACAATATGACTCTCTGAAGACCCATCTGGCGACCCGTAGTTAGCCCACTCTTGATCGCATGCAGCTCCGCTTCAATGACAGAATTGATTCCCAGGGATTTATAGAATCCCATCAGCCAATGGCCTTGGGTATCCCGAATCACTCCTCCACACGCTGCTTGATATTGATGGCACACTGAACTGTCGACGTCAATGCGAACCGTATTTGGGGGAGGGGGAGTCCAAGTACTCTCATCAAACCTATCAAGATGGAAAATTTGGTGAGCTAGAGATTGATTGGCTATACTTTCCATTAAAAGGTATTTACATAGGTGTAACATCTCCCTGGTATCTGTGTTTTCGCCTTGGAACAGGAACTTGCATCTGGTAGTCCAGAGGATCCAACACCCCAAACTGAATACTCTTGGCCAGGAGAAGTCCCGAAATCTTCCCTTTCCAGGATGATGACTGGTGTTCCAGTTGAGCCATACCTGCAAATTTCCTGCAAAAAACTGAGAAAGATAATTAAGCTGTAATATTTGACCCCACAAGTTTTTTGCTATTTCCCAGTCCCTAATAATATGGACAACGCTTTCCTCTCTGTTGCAGTCAAAAGGATAGAGATTATCATTGGTGAACCCCCTTCTTGTTCTAAGAGAGTTTGTGACTAGTCTTTCATGGCCAACTTGCCTTATGAAGAATTTAACTTTCTCCGGGAGTTGCCATTTCCATATAAGAGTCCAGAAGTTGTTGATAGTTGCCCCTCCTTGATCAGATAGATATCGGTATGCAGACTTGACAGAGAAGTAGCCATCTTTGGATGCTCTCCAAGTGAAGCAATCAGGGAGACCATTAGAGGGCGATTGGAATCTGGAGATGGTATTAATCATCGATGGATGTAAAATGCCTTGCCATCTATTAATATTCCATCTTCCATCCACCAAAAGATGATCTTTCACCATTTCCTCTTCGTTAACACATGACGGGTCTGAAGCAAAGGCAATAAGAGGCCGATCAAAAGGGAGCCAACGATCATGCCAGAATTTGGTATCTGCACCATTATTAACCTTCTTCCCAATTCCTGCAAGAAACTTATCCCAAACTTCGATGATCGCCTTCCAAGCAGAGGATGAGTTTCTCTTTTTGGAAATATAAGGAACAGAAGAGTTACCACAATTGTACTTCGACCAAAGACATTTAACCCAGAGAGCTTGTCTATTCGTAAGGAGATTCCAACAGAGTTTCATAATAAAGGCCTTGTTTTGACGACGAAGATTTTTGAAACCAAGACCCCCTTGCTTTTTAGCTTGAGTGATTTTATCCCAAGTAATGAGATGAATTTTCCTCACATCTTCATCTTGGGACCATAAAAATTTCCTCGAGATCTTGTCTAACTCATTAATAGTACAAATCAGGAGAAGAGTAGACTGCATGTAGTAACTGGGGAGGGAAGAGAGCACAGATTTGATCAAAACAGAGCGACCATCAATAGTGAGAAATTTGCTTTTCCACATTGAAAGCTTCTTACGAGCCTTTTGAACAATGGGTTGGTACGTATTTTTCGAAACTCTTTTATGAATAATCGGCACCCCCAAATATTTCCCGAGGTCAGAGGTGATCCCTATTCCAAGCTGATGGCTAAGCTCGAGGGCTCTATTGAAGTTAACATTTCTGGAGCAAAACATTCGAGACTTAGCAAGGTTGATTTTATGACCAGAAACTTCACAAAAGCTTTGCATCACTTTTCGAATTTCAGCCATCTGATTAGGGGAGGCTTCAACGAAAAGGATGAGATCATCGGCAAAAAACAGATGAGAAATATTGGGACCGGCCCTTTTAAAATAGAACGGTTTCCATCGTCGGGATTCACATTCCTTTTTAATAGGATGACCCAACCGTTCCATACAGAGAACAAAAATGTACGGGCTCAATGAGTCTCCTTGTCTAACTCCTCTTGAGGGGGTAAAACTTGGGCTCACATCCCCGTTCCATAGGATAGACATGGAGTTTGTAGAAATACAAGCCATGATGAGCTCAGTTAAGTTATTTTCCAGGTTCAAACGAAGGAGGGTATCCTTAATGAATCCCCAATCAAGCCTATCAAAAGCCTTCTCCATGTCAATCTTAATAGCAACAAAACCTTTCTTGCTACCCTTCAATTTCATTGAGTGGATAACCTCCTGGGCTATTAAAATGTTGTCACAACTGGATCTATTAGCAATAAAGCTACATTGCTCAGGACTTATAAGGTAAGGCATAACTTTCCTGAACCTATTCGCCAGGACTTTTGTGATAATTTTGAAACTTACGTTACACAAGGAGATATGTCGAAAGTCCTTTAGCGAAGAGGGGTTGTCAACCTTGGGGATAAGAACAACCTTAGCCTTATTTATACTGATCATAGAGGATGGGTTATTAAAACATTCATCAATAAAAGCGCACATTTTATCACCCACAACATTCCATTGGGTTTGGAAAAAGTGAGTATGAAGACCATCAGGACCCGGAGCTTTAAAAGCGCCCATAGCGAAAGCAGCATTTTTAATCTCAAGATGAGTAACCTTTCCTGATAGCATATCTAAATCCCTGGTATTAATGATTGGAAAGTTGGAGCACCACTCGTGGGGATTTTTAACAGTAGCATCTCGAGAGTAAAGGTTTAGAAAGTAATCATGGGCCATCATTTTTGCCGTCTCATGGTCATCAACCCACTCCCCGGCATCATTTAGAATGGCACCAATTCTCTGCCTTTTTCTCTTAATCGTAGTTGAGGCGTGAAAGAAGCGAGTATTCCTGTCCCCCCTGAAGCCATTTACACCTGGATTTTTGGAACCATGTGATTTCCTCTTGGGTGGCGACCTTATGATATTCTGCCCATAATTTCTTCTCTAGCTTGAAAAGACCAGTTTGGCAATTAGCCTTCCTGCATTTATCGATTCCCTCCAGACGACGAATCAGCTCCTTTTTCTTTTTGGAGAAGTTACCCACTCGATTATCATTCCAAACACGAGCAGAATTTTGAAAGTCATGCAGCCCATGGATCCAATTTTTGCCATTCCACGCTTCTTTAACAACGTCATTGAAATCATTCTCAAGGGACCAAGCAATTTGGTAAGAGAAGAATTTCTGATGGTTATTCCTTTGAGAGGGGGTATTTGAATTAACCACCACAATTCTATGATCCAACTTGAATTTAAGCTCATGGCGAACCGAAAAATTAGGAAAGGAATTAATCCAGTTTAAGTTCGTAAAAACCCAATCCAAACGTTCTTTTAGACCCTGCCGCTCCCAAGTGAATTTATCTCCCTGAATCTTGGCTTCAATGAGGTTTGTATCATCAATGCAGTCACGAAAATGCTTCATTGAGGTCCAGGAGGGGGGCACACCACCAATCTTGTCATTTGGGGACAAATAAGCATTGAAATCTCCCATAACAATCCAAGGAAGATTAGTATTAAAAGTAGAGACAAGCGAGCGAAGGGAGGCCCATAAGGAAGTTCTACCAATTAAATTAGTTTCACCATAAACAAAAGTCGCAATGCTTAGCATGTTGGTAGCATGCTCTTTAATTTGGCAGTGAAGCAATTGGGTGTTGGAAAAAAGATAAGAAATTTCAAAATCATCATTATTCCACAAAATCCAAACCCCACCAGAGAAACCACTAGATTCAACCCGAGTTCAGTGGGAAAATCCAAGTTTACGACAGACTTTATCCGCCTTATCACCACTAATACGAGGCTCCAAGAGACAAAGAATATTAATGCAATATTTATGAACAATGTCATTAATAATTAAAGGGAAAGTCCGGCTATCGGCTCCCCTACAATTCCAACAAGCTATAATCATTAATAATATGTAAGTAAGACAGAGATAGAGATACTTACCTGGGGCATCCAGCCTCTTCTCCATGCTGTTGGTCAAACTGAGTTTCTGCCACAAAAGATCCATTGGCCTCCATAAAATCTGGTGCAACATCCTCTTTTGCACCGTTTTAAAGATGTCAGGGATGCCTACTTAATTTGGATAGTTTAATGGAGAGGAGCTTCCATAATGCCCCATGCGCGTATGGATGTAAGAGGAACCTGAACTTTTAACACAGAGGGGCTTCATGTAATACCCTAAAAATCTCTATCGTAAATTGATAAGAGTATACCTATAGAAAATAGGTGAATATGAGGTTTCAAACATCTTGTATTGAGTTTACCTTGTTGTTAGGATAATCTCCCTTGAAATTAGATAATTTGCAATTAGGTCCCTAAAACGTTTGGACATTTGCAAATAGGTCCCTAAGCACATTGTGGGTTATAAATACCCTGTGAAAGCTATAAAGGAGGCAAGTAAAAATCTATTTGAAATAGGGAAGGATGTTGTCCCTAATTTAGGTAATTTGTAAATAGGTCCCTAAGCACATTGTGGGTTATAAATACCCTGTGAAAGCTATAAAGGAGGCAAGTAAAAATCTATTTGAAATAGGGAAGGATGTTGTCCCTAATTTAGGTAATTTATTAAGTTAGAAACTTGGAGAAATTGAAGAAGAATACTCAAAAGTATTGAAAAGACCAAAAGGCCCTCGTAAACTCTAAAATTATGCAGAGTCATGAAATTCTAATGTTAATACAAAAGTTTGAAGATGAAGAGTTATCTTAATTAAGGAAATTAACCACAAGTGATAAGAAAGTAATTAGGTAATTATTGGCTAATTACTTAAGTTTAAGCGAAGGAAATTCAAAGATAATTGTGTAGAACCCTAAAATTAGTGGTTTTTGGCTTAAAATTAGTAAAAATATATTTACTAATTAATTGGAAATTTTGAGAAAAATAGATGAGTTTAAGTATTTTTAAGCCTAAATGCAAGAATGAGCCAATTAGGTAATTTTGTGAAATTTTTGGGAAAATTGGAATAAATAATTAATTTAAAAAATAAATATATATTATAATTAAAATTTGGGCCAGCCGAAATTTCAAAGGAGATTGAAGATAAGAATTTGGAAAAAATATCATGATATTTCATACAACTTGCAATATTTTAATATATAATTAATTAAAGTGAATAGTAAATTAATAAATAGGAAACGGATCCTATCTAGAGATCTAGGAATGGGATTTCCAGAGTCAGGGTAGAATATTGATCAGTGGAATTTTATCTTCCGTTAGACTCTCCCGGCAGTTAATTCTGAGGCCGTTTGTGCATTCTCCTAATAAAACAAAATAGGGGAAAATGTAGATAGGCATATTTTTGGATATGAAGAAAATAAATTCTAACTCAACATCTAGGAATGAGTTTGAATTTATCTGGACATATTTAGAATCAGTGAATTTTTCTGTAGAAGTTGATAATTTCAGAAATACGTTCTGAAACCGGGCGCGTTCGGACACGTTTTTCGAGGAACTTCAGACTGACAGTTGGAGCCCTATATGGAATCAAAATTTAGGTTAACTTGGACATTTCTTCTAAGTGAGAATATGTCTTCAAAGTTGTAAATCCGAATCTTGAGGTTTTTCCGAAATTACTTTTAGAATATACCAACTTGTCACACAAGTTGGTGACTCATAAGGGCTGAACGAAATTGTGCTTTGCATGGCCACAAATCATCCACCAAGCACCTTAGGTTTCCATGGTTTACAAAGAAAGAAGAAGTTTGGAAGATTACTAAAATGCCCTTACAATTTTTCTATAAATAGCCTTCAAGTCTTTGCAAAATCCTCACACCATTTCTTTGAGCAAGTTTAGAAATCCTAGAGAGAAGTTAGAGAGAGGAGCTCGGAGGAGGAAGGAGTCCTGGGAATTCTCGCAATAAACTCGGGTAAATTTTCCTACACCGAGCTTTTAGTTTCCGTAGTTCTTTCAGTAGTAATGTTAGTATAGCCTTTAATCTTTCAAGTATGATTAGATATCATATGATAGGGCTATTTTAAGTTAGAATTTCAAAATTATCATTGGGTCGAAGTTCGCAAAATTTTGGAAAATCGGAGTCAAAGTAACGAAGTGTGCGAAATTCGTCAATAGGGGTATAGGGCAAAATGGTAATTTTTACCTAAAATGCTCGTTGTGATGTCAAATCACTAATAAAAGTGATATTACTCTTATAGGACATCAGAAACTTTGATCGCCGCCGTTACGTTGTCCGACGAGCCGCTCGGACGTTTATTGCTTTCCGTAAACGTGCCGCTTCGCTGTAATTGCCGACGTTCGTCAACGGAGGTACGTTCGCGCATCGTAACACTAGCTCTGATGATTATTGAATGCATAAATGTGATGATATGTTGTGTGAATAGTTTGATGCCGAAGGCAAGGCTAGTCTATGTGGGTAAGCCAAATAGTCGCCGTAAAGTCGGTGAGGCCCCCATGATAGACACTTACCTGGTCATTCTATTCAGTGCTATATGCACCGTGTCTATGGAACCGTACTTAGATACCTCGTGTCTATGGAACCGTACTTAGATACCCCGTGTCTATGGAACCGTACTTAGATACCCCGTGTATATGGAACCGTACTTAGATACTCCGTGCCTATGGAACCGTACTTAGATACTCCGTGCCTATGGAACCGTACTTAGACACACTGTGATTAAGGAATCGTACTTAGATCACTATTACAGTTTTATGTTGTTGTACCGCTTGATCAATGCCGTTAAGACTAGGAATACTCGTTGTACATATATTGTTTATAAGCATGAGGTTAACTGCTACCCGAGATCCAATGCGCTAAATTGGATTTCGGCTATAGCTTCAGGTCCTGAGGACCGAGGGTCGAGGAGAGAAGCAGGGCAGCCACGAGATCGAGGACAAAGGTAGGGAGCTAGCATGAAGATCGATGGAGACGCTTTAGTTTTGTTGTACTTACGTTAGATGTAAACACTCTGAGGAATGTACTACTTATGAATGTACCAGATACACTGTTATCAATGTTATTCAGTTACTCTTTATTATGAAAAAAAATTTGTCGCTCAAAACTCTGATCGAAACGCTATGAAAACAGTTGTGAAAACCGTTACACTTCATGTTATAATTAATTTTATTTCAAACTCATGCGCTCATGTGAAAAATTAAATTTTTTAAATCATATAAAATTAAAAACAAACACGTATGTATTTTTATTTTTATATGTGCTTATTTGGACTTTGCCAATGGCAGAGATTAACAAGGTTTGCTTGTATAATATTTTATTATTTAATTAATTATTTAATAGTACTTTAAAATAGTCAAATAAAGAGTATAGATACGCATATTTCAGGTTGGTATTGTTGGTGCCCATCAGGTCGTTAGTGAGACTTTTGGGATTCAGTTTCATTTTTATTGGCCCGATGACTTGGCACATTATGAGCTATTAGATCATCTGGACGAATAGGATTTAGTAAGCTGAGGGTGGCTCAGACAAAAAAGCTTATGAGGAGATCTGGCGACGGTTATTTCTTCTAGCTGTCATCACTGTGTCAAGAATCCCGTAACTTTCTTTTGCGATTTCAAAATCGATGCTCCATATTGTCGAACATGGCTGGTATTTACAAGTTTTCTGTTGCTTTAATTAATGTTAGGAAATTCCATATACTTTATAGAGTGATACAATATCTATTTGTTCTGCAGTACTCTCTAGGATTTTGAAGTCCTCCATTGTTCAGCGTGGCAAGCAAGTTGCCTCGGACACTGCATTCATCGCCCAAAAGCTCATCCGCAGCGTCGGCAAGGCTGCTTGGATCGCCGGAACCTCCATCATCGTTCTCTACGTCCCTCTCATCATGGTGACGAACCGAGAGCAGCAGATCAATGACATGGAGTCGCAACTGGCGACTCTGCATGGAACAGAGTCTGCTCCGCCGGCTCTCAACTAAAGTCTACGGTCGGCACTTACAGAGGTGAATTTCTACTTTTATTTCTCTGAGGACTCCGGTAGCTACGTTTGAATAAATGTGCCGTTGATTTTGAAATTTCGTTTAGGAGCTTGAGAGTGATTGAACTTTTAGAATGCTGATTATGATGTTTCATACTGATGTCGAATTTCACTACACATATTCCGCATATGAAAATATACAAAATTCGTGAATGTTATCTTTGGCTTTCGACTTTCGCTTTTATGTACATGAATCTCAAGTTTTCGCGCTTATACTGGTATGCATTATATTGCCTGGCGTGCTAGTCCAGGGACCAGGATGACTATATATATATATATATATTTTATTTCATATAAACTTATGTGTAAATATTTTTTTTGTTTTTAATATAAACTAAGAGAATCTTGGGCCCAATAAGGGCATGGTTAAAATAAACTGGCAATGGTTAAGAGAATCTTGGGATGGAACGACAAGAAAAGGTAATTACCATACGATGGGGATATATTTTATTTCATCACAATACAATCAAAAGTTGAGAATTGTGCATGCCAGAGCCTTTCCACTTGAGGCAGTTCTATCAGCATGGTATTGATTCAACCATAAGGACGTTAATACTGTTGTTAATTGGCGATGAAAAACTCGCGATTTGATATAATGCCCTAATTCCATCTCCTATTTCATTTGAGCTTCAAGCTTGTGTTGTTCTTTTTTTTTTTTTTTTTTTTGATATAATAGAAGGCAAGCCTAGAAAGATAACAAAGAAATTACACAACAGGGGAAATTAATCTCAAACACTCTTGGTCTACCCAACTCCTGAGAAAAGTAGGGCAACCATCAAAGATCGAAGACTTAGATAAGCCTGTCTTTGCTAAAGCATCAGCCACCCGGTTGATTTCCCTAGGTATCAAAGCTAGAGACACCTCCCAACTTCTATTTAGCAGCTCCTTAATCTTGCAGACCGACAAGCAATCGGTGGCCGAAACATCCCTCTGAATTAAATGAAACACATCCGCAACATCAGTCTCAAGGATTAATCTCCTACAACCCAAATCTCATGTTAACATAAGCCCCTCCGCCACAGCCCAAAGTTCAGCAGTTTGAGCATCACAAACCCCTATATTACGACTAAAACCAGCAACCCAAATTCCTGCATCATCCCTTAAAACACCTCCACAACCTGCTTTAGACGCCAACCTAGAGACAGCCTCGTCGACATTAAGCTTCGACCACCCAACACCCGGCTTCTTCCCAACCAAATTGCGCTCACTTCCGGCACTGGGCAAAACTGGAGCTAAATCAGCACAAAGGGAAAACTGTCTCCAGCACTGCGAAATAACAGCCTCAGGTTTATCAGGTTTAGTAAAATTGGGATCAAAAACTGATTGGTTTCTCCAACCCCAAAGCCTCCAAGCCGCCACCCCAAATTTGATCCTCTAGCAAGAGCTCCCATCTCTACCTAGTTTCCCCCTCAGATTTAAAGCTATCCAGTCCCTCAAACCAACATGAAAAAAAAATACCCACATACCGAGGGTGAAGAAGATTTAACCAAATAAACCTGGCATATCGACAATCCCTTAAAACATGCAGCATGTCCTCAATACCATCCGAACAAAAAGCACAAAAGGCCTACGTTTGAGACCAAGAACTGCGCCACAAATTAGTCGGTAATATGTTCAAACAAACCCGCCACAAGAAGACCCTAATCCGTTAATCTCCCTCCCATTTCCATATTTCTTTAAATATTTTCTGTCTCAAATGCGGAGGATTGCGTTCAATAAGAAAATAAGCACTCTTAATTGAAAAGACTCCATCTCCTGTCTCTCCCCAAACCATCAGATCATCACCAGTATCCTCTCTCGGAGGAATATGAGACATCAGTCTAAGCAAAGTATCAGCTTGCAAAACAGTCGCGAGAGAGCTATAGTCCCAAACACCACCTAAAGCCCAGTCTGCCACTGAAGAACTCATCTCAACTTCCGATAAAGGTCTAACACAAAATTCACTTAATCTCATACCACTAAGAACCCAAGGATCGTTAAAGAAACTAATCGACCTCCCATTCCTAACTTGACATTTCGTCCCTAACGAAATAATAATACTCTGATCACATATAAATTTCAACAGACTAGAATCTCCAGGATAGTAAGTAAGAAGAGAATCTCCCTCTCGCAACATATATCTTTGTTAGAGCATTTGCGCCCACAAGCTAGAATCTCCCAAAATTAGCTTCCAAGCTATTTTGGCGCCAAACGCCTTGTTCATAGAGCGAAGATTACGGAAGCCCAGCCCTCCAAATTCCTTGGGTTTAGTAAGAGTGTCCCATCCAATAGGGTGGTAATGCTTAGAACCATCTTTATGACCCCAAATGAAATTCTGTTGCAGCCGCTCCACTTCATTACAAATGCAACTCGGCAATCTAGTAACTTGCATCGGATAGAGGGGAATTGAGCTCAGAACAGATTTCGCAAGAGTAATACGACTTGCGATAGACAAACTGCTAGCTTTCCAAGCAGCCAATCTAGATCGGACACGATCCACAATATACCTGAAAGTTTCCCCCTTCCTCCTATTTTTGCAAAGGGGAAAACCTAAGTACCTTCCTATCTCACCAGACAGGCGCATACCTGTAGCCTCCTTAATTCTCTCTTTGATACTGGTCGGGACAGGAGGAGAGAAGAACACTGAAAACTTATCACAGTTAACTTTAGCATCTGAAACTCTCCTGAAAGAATCTAAACACTTGAGCATACAATCAGCTTGTAACTCCGATGCTACTCCAAAAAGAAGCAAGTCATCGACAAATAGAAGATGTGAAACTTTCGGACCTCCGCAAGTGACAAAGATAGGTTTCCAACTTCCCTCCTCCACAGCGTCACAGATAATATGAGATAGCTTATCCATGCACAAAAAAAAAGAAGGGGAGACAAAGGATTCTTAATGCATTTTCTGGGACATTATTACATGATTAAACACTAATTTGAATCAGGGACATTTGTATTGAATTAAGTGAAATTAGGGGCAAAATGGTCATAATTTATTAATTATTCATGCAAGTGATTTCTTGGACTTTTGATGCTATATTGTGTTTAATCTTGCATTGGAGGTGTTTGAAGGAAATTTGAGATTTTTGAGGACCATAATTAATGTCAGAGAAGGACCAGAATTAATGTCAGAGAATGACCAGAATTAATGTCAGAGGATGACCCAAAAATCGAATTCATATCAGAGAAGGACCAACAATTAGTGTCAGCGAAGGACCTAAAATGAAGATATTGTCAGAGAGGGCCCAAAGCGTAAACTGTGCGTTTTTTACAGAATTTTTAGGTCTGCTGCTTCTGATTAATAAAATCCAGTGCCGCGAGAACCATGGAGAAGAACGCAACAGGACTTTCCTTCCTTCCCTTCCATCCAGATTCACACCTTCGACCCACAATTCACCTTCCTTCACCATTTCTTCTCCGTCGCCGGCGACCTCCACCATCGCCTCCATCGTCGCCGGTGACTCCACAACGCCAACCACCACCCTTTAGCCGTCAAACCAGAAAAACCAAAGCATAGTGAGAGGAAACGTGTAACAGGGAACGAGAGAGCACAGTGCGCCGCGGATTGGAGATCATCACCTCCTTCATCGTCTTCCTTCCTCATTTCCGGCGAACTCTCTTAATTTTCCGGCAAGGGTTTGAGTTTTCCGGCGTCTCTTTTCCAAATTCCGGTGACTTTTTCCCAGATTCCGGCGAGTGTTCTGATTGCTATGGGTGGCTGATTCCCTGGCTTCTTGGTGTTGAGGATTAATGTTTGAACTCACATGTGTACATAGGGGAGTTTTATCTATCATTCTATTAGTCTAGAATTATGTATTTGAATTTGTTGATTTTTATATATGATTATGGAACTGAGATTAATGGTAATTATCTCTGTTAGTTTGATATTTGTAGTTGAGATTGGATATTGTGATTTGAATATTATATATGTATGAATTTCTTTGTGGTTGCAATGAAGCTATGTTGATTGGCGTGGTATTGTCTAGTTAATGTTGTTGAATTGTACCCTTGAGGGGCTGGTTAGTACTCAAATTTAAGAAGACTCATATTGCATTATTCCAATTTCAATTGCACATTAAGTGGTTTCTAACAATATCTCAAGAGGTAGTAGTTAGCTACGGTAGTAGGAGCTACTATTAATTGGGAATATTGGACTCAAGTGGTATCTTGAGGTTTTTCTTATTAAGACTTGATGAATTTTAACTCCCATTATATTTTATGAGCAATGATAGTCATTTCTTCATTACAAAGAACATTCATTATTAATATTTTCACTTCCATACCATTTCATTCACTTATTCACCATGTTATAAAGAAAATACCAAAAATAATATTTTAGTATTTAATTAAATTGCATTTCTCTTTACTTTATTAATTTGAAAAGCCAAAACCTATTTTCCCCTTATTTTATTGCATCTTCATGGCATTTAGATTATCTAGGATTCAATAAAAGGCTCCTCGAGAAGAGAGAACGATCATCGGTTTGCCTATACGCAATCCTTGGTTTATTTTTGATCGTGGACCCCAAGGCTAAAGACAAAAAGGCCCTCATTAGTCCCATCCAATAGGGTGGTAATGCTTAGAACCATCTTCATGACCCCAGATGAAATTCCGTTGCAGCCGCTCCACTTCATTACAAATGCAACTCGGCAATCTAGTAACATGCATCGGATAGAGGGGAATTGAGCTCAGAACAGATTTCGCAAGAGTAATACGACATGCGATAGACAAACTGCTAGCTTTCCAAGCAGCCATCTAGATCGGACACGATCCACAATATACCTGAAAGTTTCCCCCTTCCTCCTATTTTTGCAAAGGGGAAAACCTAAGTACCTTCCTATCTCACCAGACAGGCGCATACCTGTAGCCTCCTTAATTCTCTCTTTGATACTGGTCGGGACACGAGGAGAGAAGAACACTGAAGACTTATCACAGTTAACTTTAGCATCTCAAACTCTCCTGAAAGAATCTAAACACTTGAGCATACAATCAGCTTGTAACACTGATGCTACTCCAAAAAGAAGCAAGTCATCGGCAAATAGAAGATGGGAAACTTTCGGACCTCCGCGAGTAACAAAGATAGGTTTCCAACTTCCCTCCTCCACAGCGTCACAGATAATATGAGACAGTTTATCCATGCACAAAATAAAAAGAAGGGGAGACAAAGGATCACCTTGCCTGAGACCTCTGGTAGGAACAAAATCCTCTGTTTTAAAACCATTCCAAATAATATTGTAGGACACCGAAGAAATACAATTCATGACTACAGAGACAAAACCCACATCGAAACCAGCCTCAACCAAAACCGACTGCAGGAACTCCCAACGTATATTGTCATAGGCTTTCTCTAGGTCAATTTTCATTGCCAACAAACCCTTCTTACTCCTATTGTTGTGCATTATATGCAGAATTTCTTGACCCACCATAATGTTATCTTGGATATTTCTTCCTTTAATGAAACTTGACTGGAAAGGGGAGATAAGCTTATCCATAACATCCTTCAGACGAATGGCAAGAATCTTCGTAACACACTTGTAATGAACTGTGCAAAGAGAAATAGGACGCAGATGGGACACTAAATCAATGGGAATGAGGGAAATCAGAGTCATATTTGCTTCCTTAAGAGATATAGTCCCTTGAAAAAAATTTCGAACGAATGAGCATAAAGCAGCACCAACAGAACTCCAATTAACTTTATAAAAATGAGGCGGGAAACCATCCACCCTCGGGGCTTTGAAACTTCCCATAGAAAAAAGAGCACTTCTAATCTCATCATCCCCAGGAGGGGCAGCCAAACCTTCCACTAACTGGGAGTCCAGGATAGGGAATTTCATACCAGTAAACAGAGGAGACAGACTTTGATTATCAGCACAATACAAAGCTTTAAAGAAACTAATCACCATGCTCTGCAGAACTGACTCATCATCAACCCATATTCCATTATCATTTTTCAGAGAAACAATTCGATTTCTGCGCCATCTCATCTTAGTCTTCAAATGATAATACTTTGTGTTCCTATCCCCTTTAGAGATCCAAACCGATCTGGAATTTTGGAACCATTTAATTTCCTCCATCTTTAATAATCTATCCAATTCAGTGTGAAGCTCCACTTCCAGATCACAAAGGAAACCAGAGCGAGGGTAATTAGGGGAGCTCTGGATTCCCTTAAGCCTGGCAAGAATATTTCGCTTTTGTTTTTCAACTAGGCCAAACACTTCCTTGTTCCAAACACTCACAGAATCTTTAAAATTTGCCAGAGAATAATTTAAATCCCCATCATCTATCCAAGAACTTTGCAGAAATTCAGAGAAACAATCATGCTTTGTCCACATTATTTCAAAACGAAACGACTTCGAGACAGAAACATTCTGAACAGGATTCCTAAAACGCAAACAAATAGGGTTATGATCAGAGTAATGAGTACGAGGGAGAACCTGTAACGTACTAGAGGAGAACTGTAGAAGAAAAGCTCCATTGGCGATTGCTCAATCCAATCGTTCAAAAAGCCTTGAACAGCCCTGGGACTTGGGCCCTTTCCATGTGAATCTGGGACCGGCAAAACCCAAATCCGAAAGGCAGCAATCGTGAAGACGATCATGAAAAAGCTTTACTCTGCCATGATTCAGACTCGCACCCCCACTTCTTTCCGAAGAAGACAAAATATCGTTGAAATCCCCTATAATTACCCATGGCGCAACAATAGAAACAGAAAGAGCCTTTAAATCTTGCCAGAGAATTTGTTTATGCCACAATGAGGGAATAACATAAATCGAAGTCAGAAAAAAAAGGAGCAAATCCCTCAATCACACAGCTAAAATGAATCAGCTGCCTTTCCACTTTGACAACCGAGACACCGATCAAATCAGACCTCCAAACAGCCAAAATGCCACCCGATCTACCAACGCTAAGCACTACTGCTGAACCATCGAAACCGAGACTCCTCAAGCTAGAGAAACGAGAGGTGTCCTCACACTTAGTCTCAGAGAGGACAATGATTAAAGGACGGACCCCAGAAATCACAGTCCTGATATTAGAAAGGAAGTTCTTATTTGAAGCGCCCCGACAGTTCTAATAAATGATAATATCAAAAGGATCCATACAAAACAAAACCACACCAAAGGGCTGACAAAGCAAACACGAAAAAACAATATACACTAATGGGCCGACAAAATACCACAAACAAAACAGAAATTAAAACCCAACCGTATCCAACTGGGTCTCTTCCACCAATTCACACTCCATCCTTTCCTCATTGGGATTGGCCCAAAACTTCCCTCTAGGCCCATCACCCCCAACCTTTTCCCCCGGATCACTAGGAAATGACTCCAAATTTGAATCTTCCATCAAAACCTAATCGAGAGGGCCCACTTCCTGGTCTTTATTCACCTTCCAATTGTCCCCCTCAGGATCCCTAAAATGATTCAACTCCAAAGACGGTTTCCCCTCCTCCTGCGCTTTCACCGAAATAAGGTACTTTTCCCTCGAGAAACTCTCCTTCTGTTGCACCTGGTTGCTAGTCTTCTCTGCATTAAAATTCTTGTACGAACCCTTACTCTTGTTTTGTCTCTTGTGATCCGCCAATTTTCTATCCTTGGTAGACACGAAATTCTTACTAACATTTGGTTCACCCGAAGCTTCTCCGCTGACAACAAACGCGCCGGCCTCCGGATAGTCTCCCCTGAGTTTCTCTCTGACGTCCACCTCCTCACTAACCAGAACTTCAAACCGAGACCCAGTATTCCGACCACCCTCCTTTTCTTTCTCCTTCCCTGCACGCTTACTCCTGTTGGCCTTGCGGACCACTTTCCAGACATCCACATCAGTTCCTTTGGCTTCATCAGTGACCACACCTTTAGCCGGAACATCGTCGTTCATCTGAATCAACATAGACCCTGAATGCACCTTTCTCCTCTCATTTTTACATTCCTCCACCTTATGCCCATATATGCCACAATTTGTGCATAGAGAATGGAGCCCCTCATACTCTATATAGTAATCATGTCCATCCATCGAGAAACCGAACATGAGTTGCTTACTTAAATCTACTAGAACACATATTCGAGCATAATGGCCCCTGAGCTGACAAGAGGTATTAATATCAATTTTTATCGTCTCCCCAATCCTATCCCCAATCTTGGTTAAAGCCTCTTTGTCATAGTACTCTAAAAAAACCTTTGGCATTCTGACCCATACAGCCACCTTCTCTACTTTGGCTCTCCCTGGATGGAACATTGGCTCCCAAGGCCTAACCGTCAGGTAATGATCGAAGAGCATCCATGGCCCCCCGGTAAGCGCATTAAGATAATCATCTCTATTAGTTAGTTTAACAACAAAATAACCATAACCAATGTTGATTAGGCTAATAACTCCTTTCTTAGCCCATAGCTTCTGTAAGATGGCAAGTAAAGATTTGTAACCAATATCCCTTCCCAGTAACTTGACTATGACTGCACACTTCCAAGCTTTATATAACATTTTCTTCATCTTAGCAGAAAAAGAGAAAGTTGGGAAGTTCCTATTCGGATCCTCCTCAATCTTGCATAGCGGCTTGCAATCCTCTTTCTTAGAGTCAGAGGACATGGAATCATCAGAGTCCTCATTCCTGTGAATCAACAGCTCCTCAGTATTATCCTTATGGCTAATACCTTGAAGCTTTTCAGCAAAGGTCTGTCCTGTGGTCCATTTCCTTTTCCCAGCATCACCAAGGGCTGGCCACTCCTCTGATATACTGTCATTCTTCATCTTTTTTGAGCTACGATTAAGAAGATCATCATCCTCCGAAGAAGAAGGCACCTGAGCATTTCCTTTTTTTGAGAGCACGAGCGTCATCTTGCTTTTTATGAATCCAAGCTTGTGTTGTTAATTTTGCTGTATGACATGCCCTAGTGATTCACCAACCTACTCTAGTTTGTTCCGTGGTGTTGTCTCATCAAGACAATTCCAAGTAAATTTGATCATAAAAATAAATTTAGTTAATTAAAAATAAATACAAAAAATGTATTAAATACTCTTTTTAGTGATAGTTTAGTGAAGTTTATAGGTTATTCTTCATTTCCAAGTTGTTAGGAAATGACATGACTTCATGGGATGGCAGGTTCCCACCGGCATTGTCATCCATCAGCTGGTCATTTTTAGTTCAGTTTCTCCAAGTATTAAATTAAATCAAACCATTAATAAATCCCCAACCACAAAAACAAAAATCGAAATAGATTATACCGAAGTCCCTGGTGGTGACAGATGAAAACAATTATGGTCATTGACATTTGCAAAAGAAATTAGAGAAATAAGCACCAAGTGCTCGCTTATAGAATCTAACTCGCTACAATGTTAGAAGAGGATCACTGAACAACACAACTAAATATCAAAATTATGTGCCAACATAGAAGTCACTCTTTACAATCGTTTGGCACCCAACTTGCTCATTTTCAGGTCCCACCAACTGGAGGTCTAATTTCAACTCAAGCAACATCTAATCTCTCACAAGAAAAACACAAGGAATAAAAACAAGCTTAACCACCATCATTCATCATTAGGTTGAAGAAAAGTCACCCCTCACATGTGAATAGGGAATCAGGAAATAAAGTTCATTGATTACGTAGTCAAAGCTCAACAAAATAACCTGATACTTTCCCTGTTTCCATGGATTCTTGGACTCCAGAAAATCCTCAGAAGATGCCGTTTTCATATTTTTCTACCTTCATGTCGAACTAAAAGGGATTAAAAAAAAAGGAAGGAAGGAAAATGTTGCTTTCAATTAACAGATTAAACTAGCCACAACTGTACAGATGTTTGAGTCAAAGTACATCTCTGGAAAATGTAGAAATGCACTCGAGGAAATGAGAGACATTCGTAGCAGACACAATACAACATATAACATCATGTGACACTATTAAATTACATGTAAAGTGTAAGCACTTCACATTGTGTCGCACCAATGGGTCCATGTCAATATCAGTATACAGTATCCACCTTTCCTAGTTTATAATACAAAACGAGATTCAGTAGTCTCTAATCTTATTCAGAAACAGTTTGATGGAAGAATCGTCAATTACAAAATAACAATGTCATCCAACTTCAATTCTGAAGTCGGACCTTTGGCCATAAATAAAGTCATGTCTAGGAAAAGGGGGCTAAATGCAATGAAATTTAAGGCTTCCATGTCAAAAGTCTATGCTTTCTTTACACACGACAGCAAATAGTCAAAACAATTATCGGCTCAAAGGTTAAAAAACGGAAACAGGCAAAAGATTTTACAATGTCTATAAACAGAGACACTAAAACAACACCTGAAACAATTTATTGTACAGAGGGCAAATTGCCCAGTTAAGCATGAACCCACGATCTAAATATCTCACACCAGAAACCTGGAATAGCATAATGGGATAATGCAGAGTTGAAAAAATGAAAAGACAAAATAAGCTCAAGTCATCTAGCTACTGAGGGTTACTGGATTGCAAATTAAAGCAAGTGCACTTATCCTCACTTCCATACTCTTTAAACTTGAACTCTTCTTGCTTAAACGTAGAAGGCACCTTTCCTTCACTGTAGCATTGGTTACACAAACTGAAGTGACATTTGATTTCCTTGAAGCGGGAACCAATGATAGGGTAGCGACAAACTGAGCACACATAATTGCCATGGCGCTTTCTATCCCCAATTTCGAGCTTCAATAGAGAAGGCATGATACCGAAACCCCAATCTGGATCATCAAACATGACAAGAAACTCAGAGAATGAGACCAGTGAAGCATCGGATTCTCCATGAACTTCCATCAATTCACTAACACCCTGGGAAGGAACATAAATAGCCCTCAATAATTTGATGTATCTATTAGCATCAACTTTCTTAATCTGAGCGCCACTTTCATTCATAGGACGCCACAAAAGTGCATCAAAGGCAATCCTTTTGCGCCTGTCTGGTGGACCACCACAAATTGGAGCAAGAATAGCATAAAACATGCCCACATCAACCCTGCCCGAACCATTTTCATCCATAACTGAAAGAATCCTCTCATTTATGGCTTTGACTGCACCTTGAAACGTCTCAGGCTTCAGGAAATTAAGTAACCTGCGAAGTATTTCTTCTAGATTTGGCTTACGTATGGATTTTTCAGGGATGCCACCACCAGAATAGGACACTGGCACATCATGTTGACTCATTTCCTTCTTCAAAAGCTCCACATTGCAACGACTCAACCTCGTAACCCTCTGAAATGCTCTAATTTGTAAGGCATTGGCTAGTTCCTGTCTCACAGTAGTCTTATCTCCTACTACCTTAAACTTTGAGGCTTCAACAAGGATAAACGCCACATCTCCAGACGCATCCCCATTAGGTTTTGTCTTCTTTTTCTGCAGCTGCTTCAGATGTGAAATTGCATCGTGCAGTTCAACCCTATTTGTCATTTTTAATGCTTCCTTCAATGCTTTTTTAGCTTCTTCAGTCTCTCCAGCTCCAAGTAAAGATACTGCCTTGTTTAGCTGTGCCCTCCAATGGTTTGGCCACACAGCTAGAACCCTAGTATACATCTCAGAAGCCCTCTGGAATCTACCAATGTCCATATAGAGCCCGCCTAAATTATACAAAGCATCTACATGACCGTGTTTCAGATCAATAGCTTTCTGAAATACCTCGATTGCCCTCTCATCCTCACCCATGGCATGCAGAGCTGAACCCAAATCACAATGTGCATCAGCATAGTCAGGCTTCATGAAAATGGCCTCTTCCAATGCCTTCACGGCTGCCCTATATTCCCCTACGCCGAAAAGGGCACTACCTAAAAGCTTTAAAGCTCTAAAATGAGTAGGACAAAGAATTGCAGCTTCCCTGTAATACTCACAAGCACTTAAAACCATGCCTTCACCTTCAAGAGCAATCCCCAGATTGACATATATTTGTGGAAGCAAATAGGACCATTGGTTTCCTCCAGCCTCAGCTGCTTCTAATGCGAGCAAAAACTCTTCCTTGGCCTCCTTGTACTTCCCGAGAACATACAAGCAGTTCCCAGCTCTAAAGTGTGGTCTGACATCAACAGGTTGCAATTCACAAGCCCTTTTAAAGCTCACCAGAGCCTCTTTAAACAGTTGATGTTCATATAGAACCCTACCAATTGCCATATGGCCATCAAAAGCCTCTTCTCTGGACCTGGCACCGTCCGCACGACCCCTCAGCCCACCCAACTCTTTCAGAAATACTGCATAATCATGCCCAGACTCTTCCCATAAAACCCTCTTCTCCGAAATCTCCGTTGAAGGCCCCAATTCCCTCGACCAACCAGCATCCGAACACGCATCGAAGTTATCCGCTTTTAATTTCCCATCTTTGGCTTGCTTCGTTTTCAATCTCTTTATCAGAATTTCCAAATCGTCCACAATCTTCCAGGTGTCGTCAAAGACAATTCCGTGATTGGGTGACACAGCCCACGCAGCAGTCCTCTGCTTCTTCTGTGTCTCCACCGCCACCCTCTCGTCCGCAATGGACGACGAAGAAGCCTCAGACGTCATGGGAATCCCTTGTCCATCATCCAAATTGAGCTCCAAGCCAAGCGCATCAAAGTCCCGGTCGACATCGCCCGCACCATCATCGTAGGTTCGCAACAAACCCTCGTAAGTGAGACCCTTTTCTCCATCGATGAACTCGCCGTAAGTGCGGAAGACTTCGTCGAGAATTGCATTAATCTGTTCGTCGCTGAACTTGACCCTCGGGTTCACGGCCACGACGAGTGCGGCCATCTCTTCTCTGTTGAGACCGCCATCATGGTTGGCGTCGAACTGCTGAAAAATTCGCCTGACCTTCTCTGATCTGCTGCCTCTAGTTGCCATGAAAGCTCTAAACTGTTAATTGGTGGAGATGGTGATGCAGTGGCTGTGAAAGCGCCAATTTCTATGGCTATAAAACCCTAAATTCTGATAAAATCCATTTCAGGTTTACAATGGCTGTTAATCTCCTATTATTTTTTATTTTTTTCCTTTCACGACCAGATTTTCAATCCCAGCTGGGAAACAAAAAAGGGGAAAGGAGAAAAACAAGAGAGATGACTCTCTCTCTCTCTATCATTCCCCAATCCATTCTCTCTCCTCGCTCAGTCTATTTCACTTTTTTCTTCTTCTTTTTTTGCTTTTTCTTAATTTTTACTTGTCGTTAGGCACCACCGGGTCTAATGATGACTAGGTATGTTGTGGGGCCCAGGAGGCCCGCGATGGAATTTAACTATTTTGGATTTTTGATATGTTAACGGAATTCGACAAGTAAATTTATTTATATTTTCACAAAATTGGCTTAAAATTGAAGCGTGCTCATAGTTAATAAAATATGTCATCCAAGACATTTTCTTTATAGAAGAAAAAACTTGCCATTATTGGCTCACTTTGGATTAACAAAAAAAAAAAAGGTGATCTAATTGATAGAGACCCACATTATTTGAAATGATAGTAATGCTAAAGAGACGGAGTTTGAACAATAATTAAATCAAGGACAATCAATTAACTTTGTTATTAGATACTCCCTCCCTCCCCTCCTCTCTTTATTATAAAGCATTAATTTATAAGTTTATTTAGTTATTTTTATAAGGAACTTACTTATTTCTAAATAGCATAATTATTATTTTTTATGTATGCCCTAAATAAATAAGAATAGTGGGTGAAAGTAATAATTAATATAATTTAAAAAATTAGTATAATTAGTAGGGGTAATATTAGAAATTACTTAAATTGTAGACTAAATTTATTAACTTTAATTGTTTTTATTGGTTTATAATAATTGTTAGTTGGTGCCTTATAATAAGGATCGGAGAGAGTACTACAATTTATAGTCCTAAATATAAAACATAGTTGATTTTTTATAGAGATTAAAGAAACTAATTAAATTACTTTAGAATATTTAATTTTTAGTTTTTTCTCCAAACTAATTAGTTTATGGGTTTAATGTTTCTGCATTTAGTTAAGAAAACTTTTTTTTCTGCAGCACTCACAGAAAAGTGAGTGGATCTCACTAATATTTTCTCTCTCATCTCTTTATAATGAGACTCATACCCACTCATTTTTATGTGGGGGTGGAAATAGGTCAGACTCCTATCAGGCGACCTACAGTCTGGCCTATTTAGGGCCTGATCAGGCCTAGCCTGTTTGTTAGAAAGGTCAGGCCAATGTCTATTTAAAGGCCTAAATGTGTAAATTGGCCAGGCCTATTTTATTAAGGTCCGGTCTGTAAGTCTTCAAGTCTGGCCTGTTTAAACATTAAATAAATATACTTATATCAATATTATATAAATAACATAATATTTATTCTTTTTCATTCTTATATTCTACTAAAAGCTTATATTTATATAGTTTTAATAGGCTCAAAGTGTACAATTATAGCCTCCAAGGCCTACAATATGAGGTCTTTTTAAAGGCCTACATTGCATGTAGGCCTTTAAAACGGCTTCAGGCTTGACCAGGTCTTATGAAGGCTCAGACCTAAGCCTAAAAAAAAGCCTGCATTCAGGCTCAAGCCTTCAACCCCCATTATAGGCTCAGACCTATTTAGCCAAATCCTGGTCTGGCCTGGCCTATTTCCATCTCTACTTTTATGTGAGTGCTGTAGAAAAAAAGTTTCTGCAGTAAATGTAGAAACATTAAACCCTTAGTTTAATTAATTAGTAAACTGATATATAGTTTAATGATACACAACATCATTGTTGTCAAACTCGCAAGTTGATTATCCGAGTTTACCTTTTTTACGTTCCTACCTTACTAAATCGAGTTAAGTCTCTAGTAAAATCATGTCAGCTATAAACTCAGATAAACTCACGAGTTTACACATCGAATTTACGGTTTTTACATTTACAGCTTACAAAATTGTATTAATTTATTTCAATTTTGTCATCCTCAACGGCTTTATATATGAATTTTATAGAAATTTCTTTATTAAATATAATAAATTATGAATATTGATATATTTAATTTCAATTATGTAGATTTAAAATATATTTAAATCAAATTATTGTCATTTTTATATTTAAATTATTTAATTTTACACTGTTAATACATATTTAATTATAAAAGTAAACTCTTACGAGTTTACGATACGAATTTATGTCACTGTCAAGAGTTTGTTTAGACTCGTGAGTTTGTAGTGAAGTTTATAATAAATTAGAAAAAGTGATACTTACAAACTATGCCGTGGCGGTATGCAGAAGTCAGAATCATGATTACAAATATTTAAAGCAAAGAAACACAACTATTTAAAATCAACCTGCTAATGATTATAGATTAGCAACGATACAAAAAAGAATAGTATTTCCCAATCACTAATTTTTCCCCTTTTGTTTAATCTGGTCAACTCAACAAGTTTAACACCGTTCGATTTCTTCCATTTTTGGTTCCCATGACTTACTCACCCATGATTTATTATTAAACACTCCTTTTCAATTTTGCTATCCTCAAGTTCTTTTTTTCTTTTTTTTTTAATATAATCTTTGGTCCATAGTTTTGATTTCTCAATGGACAAAATGATCCACATTTTTATTTAATAATAGAGACTAATATTTTAAACGGAATAAAACTTGAGGGACCAAAACTTCTAGTTTGAAATTGAGGGACAAAAATACACATGTGGTTTCTAAAAAATACACCCAAAAAATAATAATTTGGTATTAGGCGCTCTTTTTGACAAACGACATGTGTATTTTTGCACATTTGAAATGTCACGTCATCGTCCAGTCTGAAAAAAAAAAAAAGTCAAACTTAATGGTCAAACGGTATTTTTTCATCTAATTTGTAACCACGTGTGTACTTTTACATCTCAAAAAAACACTTATTATTGGGCGCTCCTCTAATGAAAACACATATGTATTTTTGCACCATAACCCAAAATAAAATAAGAGTAAACTTAAAAAACCAAATATCGTATTAACCCTTTTTTTCCTACAAAGTTTTTATGCAATTGTCTAATATTTCTCTGCTATTAAATATAAGAGTTAGTACCAACCTGACTTGGGTGTAGAGAAAGGGATTAGTCCCTTACAACATAATGAACCATGGTTAGAATCCGCGTCAGCAGAGGTGTCAACGTTTAGTGTTCGATAGTGTCTCGAATAAGATTGTCTCCAATAAAAGCATACATGTGCTTAGCCAGAAATACAATAGCTAATGGAAAAATTTATTTTATCGTAAATATAAAATCCTAATCCACTTTATCATCTAAATTCATAATTGATTTTTTAAATTATTCATATTAATTGTAATTATAAAGAGAATTTTTATTATCGGATATTTATGGAATATGAGATTAAGGATAATTAGGTTTTAATGTAGATACCTATGTTTATTTCATTAGGTTATTTAAAGGGTTAAGGTGCAAAAATAAACATGTGCTTTTGTCGGAGGAGCGCCCAGTAGCAAATGTTTTTTTTAGGTGCAAAAGTGACTATGTGGTTACAAAATAGGAGCAAAAGTCACAATGACCGTTAAGGGGGTGGATGTTGACCGTTAAGTTGGAAGGTTTGACTTAAATATGTGACGTGGACGCTGACTAGGAGTGTGTAGCAGACAAGTGGAATCTTAATGGCTGAGTATTTGATGACTTGGAAAAAGAATGTTTTTTTTTTTCTGAAAAAACTATAATTTATTTTTCTTTTCCCAAAATATAATACTATATCTGAATCTTCATCTTCATCTCGTCTATAAAAAAAAAAAAAAACCCAGAACCTATGAAAAAAAACCCAGAACCTTCGACATCATCTTCATCTCGTTTCATCTTCATCTTCATCAATTAACAGATCCCTCTCGTCCTTACCTTCGACACCACCACCCTCCAACCCCGCCGTCAACACCACTACTCCAACCCCTCCGATCCCAATTCCCAAATACCCAGAAAAAAATCCACACCTCTGCTTTTTCAAGAAAATACCAAGAACACGAGAACACCAAGAACAAACGCAGCCTCAACACCAAGAACAAACGCAGCCTCAGCAAGAACACCAAGAAGATCAACCAAGCATGAAACTAGAAATTAGAAAAGAAAAAAAAAAAACTCGTCGATCCATAGAAGAGAAGCAACAATCGCATTGTAGAAACCTAAAAGCAAACCAATCTTGAAAAACCTCACAACTACAGACAAGAAATCGAAGACTCACCACTGCCGTCGAAAATGGAGATTTAGGGCAAAACATGGGATTTCCTAGATCTCACACTTTAGAATCAGAAATTTTCTAGGAATGGGGAAAATGGATATGGTGGATATTGTGAGGGAAGAAGGAGAGAAATCGCGCCGGTGGGGGGGGGGAGAGAAATCGCGCCGGTGAAGAGGCTCAAAATTTGTGGGGAAGAAGAAGAGGGTGCTGGGTGGTGGGGGGTTTCAGTGTTTTCGATTTGGGAAGATGAAGAGGCTTCCATTCAATTTGGGAAGATGAAGAGGCTCAAGATTTGTGGGGAAGAAGAATAGAAATCGTGTTGGGTGGGGGGGTTCAGTGATTTTTTTTTTTTTGATAATAGGTTCAGTGATTATGAGTGGGTAAGGTTTTGCAATATCCTAATCATCAATTAGTTAGCCATTTAGGGTCCAAGTCAGCTACTTATCACTAATATAAGTCAAACCATCCAATTTAACGGTCAACATCTTCTCTTTTAACGATTTCTGTGACTTTTGCTCCCATTTGGTAACCACATAGTCACTTTTGCACCTAAAAAAAAACATTTGCTACTGGGCGCTCCTCCGACAAAAGCACATCTCTATTTTTGCACCTTAACCCTTATTTAAATAAGGATGTTTTGAATACCCATCAGATGAGCAAGGATGATTATTTTAGATTTATTTATTTAAAATAAAATAGGATATCTAACTTAACTAGATAGTCCTATCATTATCTTTTAGATTTAGATTTTACACTTAATTTTTTATTTTATTTTAAGTTTTCATTTATATGCCGTTTTTAATTATTGTTTGAATAAAAGATTTCTAATTTCCTATTCTCCTCTCTACTTTCGTCTCTTCCCATTCCTCTCACAATTTCACATATGGTATTTGTCAATACATGTGATTAAAGGGGCGTTTTAGAAAAAAAAAAAAACAATACACATTGATTATGTATTAACTAACTTAAATAATTTTTTAGTATACATATGGTCATCTAATCCATACATTTAGACTAGAATGAGATGAGTATCTAAATTATTTGGTGGAAATCAAGTATTCTGGAATATTTGTACGGAAGTAACTTTTTACATTCAACGTTAAACTTAAGTATGTATTTAGATTAGCTTTTGAATAATATTTTTTATGATTTATAAGGCAAGTATGTAAGAAGAATTTTATCTCAACTTATGAAAAATAAATTCTAAAATCACAGTTTTAAAAATTATCAAACACTCACTAGGAACCTTAGTTGGAACAGGGGTTTGTTGACTAGGAATAGGTCTATTGACCCTTACAAAATTAAGTGGATATGAAAAATCTTTTAGGCTCAATATATTGTTGGTGGGAGGGGCAATAATGGGCTTTGTTGTGTTATTTCTCATGTCTTTGGGTTTGTCTGTTATCGCTTCACAACAAAGTCTCGCATTTCTTCCATCTCCTAAGCCTACCCACTGAACTTCTTAATTAAATAATTTGTGTTTTTCAGGAATGGAGATCAGAAAAGACTAGAGCCTACCCAACTCTTTCATTTTTATTTTTATTTTTTGAAGGGAGGATGAGAATCGGCAAAGCCCCTTAGATTTGATGGCACACTTGTCCTCTGATGGACAATATATGAATGCGTGTGTTATCAAAAGAAAAGGGACAATCAATTTGGTTAACACAAGTGGTAAGCATTTTGTATTGCTTAAACAAGGTCTTAAGTTTGAGCTTTATGAATACAGAAAAGCTCAGTTAAGAGACTCTCCCACCATGACAGGTGCGCGACGCGGGTTGGATCCAGATTAATCAGGGCGAAGCTTGGATACCGGATGGGCAACAAAAAAAAAAAAAGGGATAGAGGTGGAAATAGGTCAGGCCCCTATCAAGCGGCCTATAGCCTAGTCAGTTTAGAGCCTGGTTTGACTTGGCCTGTTTGCTAAAAAGGTCAAGTCAAAGCCTATTTAAAAGCCTAAATGTGTAAATATGTTAGGCCTATTTTATTAAAGTCGGGCCTGTTTACACATTAAATAAATATATTTATATTTATATTATATAAATAATATAATATTTATTGTTTTTCATTCTTATATTCTAATTTCAAGTTATATTTATATAGGTTTCATAAGCTCAAAGTGTATTTATGGCCTCTAAGGCCTGCAATATGATGTCTTTTTAAATGCCTATATTGTAAATAGACTTTTAAAAAAGCTTTAGACTCGACCAGACCTTATGAAGACTTAGGCCTAAGCCTAAAAAAACCCTGAATTCAGGCTCAAGCCTCCTATCCTTATTACAGACTCAAGTCTATTTATCTAAAGCCTAGCCTATTTCCATACCTAAAAAGGAAAAGGGACAATGAGAATTAAAGACCTCGTAAAAGTTAATATGAAATAAGAACCCATGAAACTCGTAAATTTACAACACAAGCCCAAACTTATATATATTTACAGCTCAAATGTTTTGAATTTATAATACTACTATTTTCATAGAACGTTAAGATTTATTAAAATTTAAAATAAAAATAATCTTTTAACTAATATTTTAAAAAAAAAATCATTAAAAAATTATCAGATATAAAAAAATAAAATCAACTACCTACCTATTCAAAGGATAAACAGAGAAAAGAGTTCCCTATTTTTATTCTCTTAATAAACCAGGCCTATATAGGTGTGCCAGAGTGGAGAGTAGGGGGGGTGCATTGGTTGGGGACATTATTGTCTTTGTCGTTTTGGTAGGAGCCGCGGCTCACAGTCACAGGGCATCTCCCTTTTACACCACCAACCAGTACCACTTTCATTCATGTATCGCATTTACAACTTTGCCCCCACAAGCTTGGTATTTTGACTTAGGCGAAACAAATGACTTCACCAAGGTTCTGAAATCCGGACCGGTCACCAGACCGATCCAGGTACTGGATCAAGGGTTAGTGGGTCAGACCGGAGTTAAACCGGTGAAAAAAAAGAAGATTTTTGAGTTATTAGTATGAAATTCTAAAGAAAAAAAAATTTATTTAAAAAAATAATTAAAAAATCGGACCGGTTTACATTCGCCGGTTCCCGGTCCGGTCCGAGTCTAAGAACTATGGACTTCACCCATAATGTGTAGCATCAACCTAATAAATTTGCTTCTTTTTTTGTGTGCTTATGAGACACACATGAGTATTAGCATTGGTAAGATAGAATTAGAAACAATAAAAAGAACAATTCCAAGGCACATGGTTGTGATTCCCAATTATGAATCACATTCCTTATGCTACACCCAACAACACCATGTGATCACGACCACATCTTTTTTTCTCTTCATTCCATATAGATGGTCTTAATTCAAATCAAATTGGTCATTTCAAATTTATATGAATTTTCCACCCTCCCATAGGATTAACCACTAAATGCCATTGTCTATTGTCCAAAATGTAGGGAGTAGATAACTAATTTATAAATGTTAAAAAATTATTAAATTTAGTTATTTATAAGACCCTCTTAATATATATCAGCAATAAAGAAAATTTAGGGAAGAAAATTATAAATTTAAGATATAAAGTGGATTAAAATTTTATCCTAAAACAAATCCCTCAACTACTCTTACTATTTATGATTAAGACAATATTTGAAAATGTGAGAGAAAAAAGGAAAGGGGTTTCCTTTTCCTCTCATAATGATGATAAAGTTGACCCATTGAGCTGGTTGATTCTTCATGTACAAGAGAAAAAGTTTCTCATCATGATCTTACCCTAGAATCTTTAACTTGACTCCATTAATTATTAAATACCTGGATTAAATATTGTGTAAAATGAGCATGCATATATTTTAAATTATGATTGCATAAATGAGAATACAATTTGGGATTTTTTTTCCTAAGTTTGGCATGGTTGTGAAAGCTTAAAAAAGCACAGTGATCACACAATGAAAGGAGAAGCAAAATAATGAGTGTTTTGCATGACCGTAAATCTTGATGAGCATCAAGGATTGAAGTGATTTTTTCATGAAGCCACATGAAGTTGCTTATTATCTCATCACCAAAAGTCACAGAATGTTTTTCGGACATTTGCCCAAAAAGTTAAAAAAGAAAGAAATAAAAAAGTGTCTTCTCTCTCCTCCTCTCCTCTTCAATTTTGCCTGCCTCATCTCATCTCCTATGCAATTAAATTTCGCGAGCTACCTCCTGTCCTCCTCCTCTTCAATTTCGCCTGCTTCTCTACTCTGCAATTTCAAAATCTCTGCTCTCCATCTCGCCATATCAAACTCCCCGACCTACCTCCTCTTCTCTTCAATTCATCCGTGAGCTACCTCCTCTTCTCCGCTTCAATATATATGTTTTTATTTTCCTTTTCGCCCTTCAATTCCAGAATTCAGGCGTTGTTCTTCTTTTCATTTTCCTCTATCCTCGTCCTCACCAGATCTATTCGTCCTTTATCGGATCTCCTCGTCCTTTGCCGGATCTCCTCGTCCTTTGCCAAATCTCCTCGTCCTCATCAGATCTGTTATTATTTTCATTTTCCTCTGGTGATTTCTTCATCCGACTTGTGGTTTCAAATGCTTGATGTGTTCTGGGAATTTCACCAATTATATATGCTTGTGGTTTCATCCGATCTGTTCTGGGAAGTTACGTTGTTATTTTCATATGCTCCGTTCTAGGAATTTTCTTCACTCATTTTCCTTTCTTCTCATTTGTTATGATTTCTCGCTGGGTTATGATTTCTCGCTGGGAATTTACGTTGGGGATTTCTCGCTGGGAATTTCACCAATTATTTTCATATGTTTATGTTCTGGGAATTTCACCAATTATATATGCTTGTGGTTTCATCCGATCTGTTCTGAGAATTTTCTTCATTCATTTTCCTTTCTTGTCATTTGTTATGATTTCTCGCTTATATTTTGCATATTTTCAAAATTGTAAGTTCATTAGTGACATATATTCAAAATTTAATAGGTAAAAATTTACATATTGTTGAGTTCATTAGTTCAAAATTGTTGAGTCTCTGTAAACATTTTTTTTGCCAACATAAAAACAATATAATTGTTCATTAGTGACATAGAAATACTAATAAAAATACTAATAATCGTTCGTGTTAACTTGTTCATTAGTGACATAGAAATATGACCACTGTAGCAGCAGAATGGGATGTAGGTTCCACTAAGACTTTCATTGACTTATGCATTGAACAAATATATAAAAAAGAACCACTTGGCTCATCATTTACAAGGGACGAGTGGAAGTACATTATTACCGGATTTCAACAAAAAAACATGTTTAGCATATACCAAGAAACAACTAAAAAATAGGTATGATAGCTTGAGGAGAAAATGGAGAGCTTGGGAGAAGTTATTTTTAAAGGAGACCGGTATAGCCATTGACTATGCAAGGAATATGGTTATTGCAGACGATGAATGGTGGGAGAGGAAAATAAAGGTACCAAACTTTTAAGCATTTAATATGTGTTGTTATTATTATTACCATTATTTTAGATACAACTTTGATTTTGGTTGATTTTTTACTTGCAGGAGAATAAAGAGTATCGAAAATATAGGTCTAAAGGTATGAAGTTTTCCAGAGAATTGCAAGTACTGTTCAGGGATGTTCTAACATCGGGAGAGGATTTCGAATGCCCATCGTTAACTAAACGGGTGTCACTTGGTGATGATGAAGATGATGTGTATCGACAGCAAATGGACCTAGAAGAAGGCTCAGATGATAGTGAGGAAGAGCTTCAAGGTACTAATACTGGAGGTAGTGTGCAGGTGCCAACAGATTAGAAGGCATTAACTTGACATCCAACACCCAACCTAGTGCACCTAGTGGTTCAACAAGCATTGGGAAGAGAAAGAGGGGTGAAGGGGCAGATGGATCAAAAAAGAAAAAAAGTCGTCCCAAAAACAACTAGTTGATGCTATTAGTGTGATAGCTGACACATCTAAGGATAGCACAAATGTCCTCAAAAAGATCTCTAAACATGATGATCGAACAAGTAATGTTGTAGCTGAATTACTTATCATTCCAAAGATTGTCAGTGACAGTGATTTTCGAAGGCGATGTTGTAATATGATGATGTACCGAACACCTCAGAACATGTTTTTAGGCCTAAAAGGATATAAATGTGCCTTGTTGGATTGGTTGCGCGAGCATGCCTACAATAGCCCACACTGGCAGGCTAGCTTGAAGCACTAAATCATATTTATTTCATGATAACTGTTAATTTACATTAGTTCTTTTATATATTGTATAACACATCTTTATTTAATGACACTTATTATTGATAACATGTATCAATATATATTATTTAATGAAACTTATTATTGGTATTGATTCGGTTAAATCTTGCAACATATATCATTGGTATTGATTTGGTTAAGTCTTGGCCTTCACACAGGTTTCATTACATATCCATGGCAAGTTCGAGTGATGAGGATATTTCAGACGGTTCAGAGGAACTAGGATTGTCTCATGAACAAAGAAGGTCCCTACAACTTGCTATTATGAACAAACAAATGACAAAGTATGCACAGATTGGTAACTTGATGGCTCAGTATATCGCGCCTTCTTTTTGCAAAAAACCACTTAGAACTAGTAAGAAAATAGGGGCAATGTGGGTGCAGGAGGTTTTGCAAGGCCATGATGTAGTATGTCAGGAAAATTTCTGAGTGGAAAAACATGTATTCATGTTGTTATGTTCTAAATTGAGGGAACACGGATTACAACACACTCAGAACATTGGCGTTGAAGAAATGGTTGCCGTGTTTTTATATACAGTTGGGCATGGACAAAGAAATCGAATAATCCAGGAACGATGTCAACATTTAGGCGAAACTGTTAGTAGGATTTTCCATAGGGTTATAAAAGCTTCTTTTAGTCTTTCAACAGAAAATATCAAACCACTTGATTCAGAGTTTCGTCAGTGTCACAGAAAAATAGCTACTGATGCACGATATCACTCATATTTCAAGGATTGCATAGGAGCAATTGATGGAACTCACATCAGGTGTGTGGTCAGCCAATCGAAGCAAGACAAATATATTAGAAGAAAGGGATATCCAACATAGAATATCATGGTCGTTTGTAATTGGGATATGTGTTTTACTTTTGTGTTGGCAGGATGGGAGGGTACTGCGCATGATGCTCGTTGTAACACCCCAAGTTTGAAATGCGGAAATTTTTTTTTTTTTCAAACAAGCAATCAGAGTGGAGAAATAGAGCGAAAGAGCATTTGGATTCTTAGCCAAAACAGCAACCATTGTGTAACATTGTATAGATTACAGTAGTCCTAATGTTTAAAAAGAAACAACTTCACCAGTGCCACGATAATTAGTCGTGTCCTCGCGCTAGGAAAACAAAACGGTGTTATCAAAACTATAACCCGTATAACGTCTCGTATAACGGTCACGAACATATCATTGACATATATGCATTTAAGAAGCACAAGATTAGTGTTACAAGACGCGTCCGTACCTTCGTTGATGTACGTAAGTGTTTCGGCGCGAAACTTTGTACTTTCGACGGAAAATGTGATTTGTCCGACAATGGCACGTTGGACAGCGTAAAGGCAGCAAATTAGGATTCCTGACTTCCTATACAAGTAATATCACTTTTATTAGTGATTTGATACTACAATCGGCATTTTAGGTAAAAATTACCATTTTGCCCCTATACCCCTACTTGGCTGAATTTCGCCAGCGCTTCCGCTACATAGGCTATTTTCTTCCCAAAATTTCGCCGTAACTTCGACGCATTTATGATTCTTGAAAATAAAGACTAAAATAGCCCTCCCATATGATACCCAATCATACTTGAAATTTAAAGGCTATTACTACCCCTAATTTTGAAAGAGTTATAAAACTACAACTTTTCAATGACTCGATCCCTACTATGTTTACACCTCTCGCATATTTTTCAACGCAAACAAGGCTCTAAAACATTTGTAGGAATCTTGTCACCTACTTTCTAAATCTATCTACTAATTCTACTAACTACTAAACTAAAAACGAAAGACTAAAAAAACTAAAGCCCGAAAGACTTACCCGTTGAAGACTTCGAGAACTTCCCCGCAGCTTCTCTCTCTAGTTTCTCCCTCTAGATTTCGGCTAGAAGAAGCAAGGAATGGTGTGAGAAATTTTCAAAGGCAAAGCTCCCTATTTATAGACTTTTGGAAGGACACATAGGAATTTTCCAAGTTGTCTTACACTATTCATGTCCAAAAATCACACATGGATTTTGCCCTTGCTTTTTCATGCCTTGGCCGACCTCCATGATGATGTGGCAGCCCTTGGTTGGTCCAAAATGATGACTAGGCTTGCTTTATGCTCTAGTCTAACCGTTTTCCCCGATCGGTACCCGATTCGCGTGATTTCGGAGAATTCTCAAAATTATGGATTTACAACTTTGAAGACAAGTTCTCACTTAGTAGAAATGTCCAAGTTAACCTAAATTTTGATTCCATATAGGTCTCCAACACCCTTGAAGTTTTCTCGAACAACGTGTCCGAACGCGTCCGTGTCGGAATTCGTTTTCGGAGATATCAATCTCTTCGAAATAATTCACGATTCCAAATATGTCTAAACAAATTCAAACCCATTCCTAAATATTGAGTTAGAATTTATTTTCCTCTTTTCCAAAAATATGCCTATATGCATTTTTCCCTATTTTGTTTTATTAGGAAATGCACAAACGACTTTAATTTACTCGTAAGAGTTTAACTAAGACAAAATTCCACCGATCATTAATCTCTTGACTTTGAAATTCCTATTCCTAGATCTCTAGATAGGGTCCGTTTCCTAATTTATATATTACTATTCATGCACTTTAATTATATTATTAAATAATAAAACACATGTGCTAAAATTTGAAAAATATCATGATATTAATACTTTGATCTCATCTTCAAATTTTTGGGCAAATTTTCGGCTGGGCATTTTTTTGAATTTGTAAATCTTTTTCATGAATTATCTAATTATTTAATTAATTACTTAATTCAATTTTTATTAAAATTCCCCAAAATTCTCTAATTGGTCCATTCTTGTATTTAGGCTTAAAAATACCTAAACTCAACTATTTTTCATAAAAATTTCCAATTAATTAGTAAACATGTTTTTACTAATTTTAAAACAAAAACCACCAATTTTAGGGTTTCATATAATTACTTGTGAATTTCCTTCACTTATGCTTAAGTAATTAGCCCAATATTACTTAATTACTTTATTATCAATTGTTGATAATTTTCTTAATTACAAAGCCTCATTATCTTCATACTCTTGTGTTCACATTAGTATTTTCATACCTCTAACATTATTCTATAATTACAAGGGTATTTTGGTCTTTTCATTACTTTTTGAACACTCTTATACAATTTTCCCAAGTTCATAATTTATTAAATTATCATAATTAGGGATAATATACTCTCCTTACCCACTTGGTCATTTAACTACCTTTTAGGATTTTTCCACTAATTTTCTAAGTTAATTACCCTTTCTAGGGGCATTTTGGTCATTTTGGCACTTTGGCCCTTAAATTCCTAATTTCTTGTTGAAATTCTACTTAGAAAATATGCTATATTTATACAAGACTGGAGATTGAATTTTCACTTATCGAATTATCCAACTTTTATTTATAATATGCCGATAAATATCCGGTATTACATTTATGTTATCGAGCAAAAACTTTCTGGCAAGTATTTAACTATGTTACCACGGACAGTTTGGTGCCGAAGGCAAGGCTAGTCTACGTGGGTGTGCCAATCACCACCGCTAACCCTATGAGGCCCCATGGTAGACACTTACCCGGCCATTCTGTTCGGATAACGGAGTTAGGTTCTTAAGCCTTTTAAACTTTGAGCACGTTTTGAAAAGGAGTACTGTTATGACCCTGGTGTAATAGGTAGTGATGGACAGAAACAAAAAGTCGTAGATCTTCTATTCCGTAATAATAGGACGTAACGCGCGTAGATCCGTAATTCCAGAGACGGCGGGACGAAGACGAAACCCTGATATTTCTAATGACCCCAAACCGAAATATGATCCGGACTTAGGGTAGAGTCAATGGCCAGTATGCCCATAGAACCAGAGAAATCTGTTGGCTCGATCATTCATCCGATGACGACAACGTGGGGACATACAGTAACCACCGGTTATAAACCAGCTGGATGATGTAGTATACGTTAGCATGTACATTACATCTAATATGAAAATATATATGACTTGATGCCATGTGTTGTGTTATTGTTCTAACACTTATCCGTTATTTGATATAAAGGAAAAGTTAAAACATGGCCATCATAAGAGGTGCCGGTGCACCAAGAGGTAGGGGCCGAGGCGAGGCCGAGGTCGAGGCAGAGGCAGGCAGCCTCAAATGGACGTAATACCCGAGCAAAATGCTATACCAAACCAAATTTAACAGAACGAAGTACAAGAACTAAGGAGAACTCTCCTAGAGCAGAGGGCTCTCATTGATGCTCGTTAGCAAGACAACATCAACAGGATGAAGAAGCCCAAAGACAATTGGACGCACGTCAACACGAAGAGGAAGAGCATAACAATGAGGAAAACGAGGAGAATGAAGAAGAAGAAGAAGAGGAGGACAATGACAATCAAAGTGAGGAAGACCATGAGGAAAATGCTGAGGAATCGATAGATCACAATCACCTCCACGACGAGGAAGAAGGGAAATGAATACCCGTATTGGGTTAATCGGTTTGTAGTAAGCCGCCAAATTTTCGAGGAAAGCCGGATTTGGCGGAGGATTGGTCAAGAGACTAGAGAAAGTATTCGGGGTGATTGACCGCCCGAGAATCGCAAAGCCCAACTAGCAATTTACCAACTTGAAGGAGATGCCGACCGTTGGTGGGAAGTCACGGCGAAACCCTACGTACCAATGACTCGTCCCGTGATATGGGGAAATTTCGGAGAAATTTCATGAGCAATATTTCCCTCCTTCAGTGAAAATGAACAAGGAGTCGGAATTTCTCCATATCCGACAAGGACAGGAGGAATCTTTCGACGATTACACGCCCGGTTCACCAACCTCGTCCCGATACTCAAGACATCTTCGAAGGGCAACGATGAAAGCGGTATGGTGAATATACCGATTCATGGGCTTAAATATGAAATTGGTGAAAGGCTCATGTCCCAACGATTCCGAACTTGACAAGCGCAGAGAAACTTGTCGGATGATCGAGCGCAATCTCGAGGCTTCCAGAGATCAAGGAACTTCAACAACAACAATGCCGGTCGAGGTGGTTTCAACCGCGAGAACTCTTCACAAAAGAGGAAGGCGCCTGGAGTAACCCCGTGGTGGAAACAAAAGGCCGTACCAAGTCTGGGCAACGTAACTATCCCAGCAATGGGATCACAAACATGCCCCAAATGCAAGAAGCATCACCTGTGCGTGAACCGTGAAGGGAAGCAGATATGCTTCGATGTCATAAGTCGGACACTATAGCAGAGAATGTACCGAGAAGATTGGAGAGGCGAGACCTCGAGCACAGCCGCATCTTTGCACTAACGAACACAGAGGCCGACAGCCCCTGAGATGGTCCAAGGTACTATTTACCTTAACGGAAATCTACTTGAGGCATTGTATGATTCGGGAGCCGCCATTCTTTCATTTCTTATGATTGTGCAAGTCGCCTAGGAATGCATGCCTGTAGTTTACCTTTTGACCTTGTAGTATCTACACCGCTTGGTGTAAAATCCTTAGCTTCTGATGCATGTATGAATTGTACCGCTAACGTGGATGGACGAGTTTCTAAAGTGGACCTTATCCGTCTACCTCTTCACGGCATCGACGTCATACTCGGTCTAAATTGGTCGACGGCCAACGGTGCGATGATCGACGTGGCAAGAAGAAGATATCATTTCCGAGAAAAGTTGAAGTGAGCCCGAACTTTCTCTCCGCTACGTAAGCCGATCGATGTGAAGGTGGATGCCATGCCTACATGGTATTCTTTTCTACCAAAGCAGAGCCGATCTTTCACTCCGTGATATCCCCGTGGTGAATGAATTTTTCGATGTATTTCCTGAGGATCTCACCGAGTTACCTCCTATCCGAGAAGTGGAGTTCAATATTGACTTGATGCCCGGCACAGATCAATATCAAAGGCGCCAGATCGAATGGCTCCTAACGAGATGCAGAGTTGAAGAAGCACTGGAAGAGCTTTTGAAGAAAGGGTTCATTCGACCCAAGTGTATCACCGTGGGAGCCCCGGTGTTGTTTGTAAAGAAGAAGGATGGAAGCTTCCGACTCGCATTGACTACCGTGAATTGAACAAAGTAACGGTCAAAAACAAGTACCCACTTCCCTGGATTGATGATCTTTGGATCGCTTATCCGGTTCCACCGTCTTCTCCAAAATTGATCTGCGTTCGGGATATCACGGCTGCGAGTTAAAGATGGTGATATTTCCAAGACAAGCTTTCAGACCGTGTACGGGCATTATGAATTTCTTGTGATGCCCTTCGGATTAACAAATGCACTGCGGTATTCATGGATTACATGAACCGTATCTTCCGACAACACCTAGACCAGTTTGTGGTGGTGTTTATTGATGACATTCTCATCTATTCCAAGAGCAAAGAAGAGCACGAAGAACATCTGCGAAAGGTGTTGAGCATACTGTGGAAAAGCAACTCTATGCTAAACCGAGCAAATGCGAATTTTGGCCGCCTAAGTGAAATTTCTGGGCCATGTTATATCTAGCAACGGAGTTGCAGTTGATCCAGGCAAAGTTGAGGCAGTTTTGGACTGGAAACGGCCGAAAACAGTGACGGAGATACGTAGTTTCTTGGGTCTGGCGGGATACTACCGCAGATTCATTCGGGATTTCTCGCGTCTAGCCCTTCCATTGACAAAGCTTACGAGGAAGAATCAACCCTTTGTATGGGAGATGAGCTGAGGGAGAGCTTTAAACCGAGAGAGATTGACTACAGCACCAGTGTTAATCATCCCGCATCCGAGATGAGAAGTATGTTGTTTACAGCTGATGCCAATGGGCAAGGGTTGGGACGTGTCCCGATGCAACAGGCGGAGTGGTGGCTTATGCCTCTCGTCACCGAAGCCTCACGAGTTAAACTATCCTACACACGATCTAGAGTCGGCGGCTATCGTGTTCGCTTTGAAGATATGGAGGCATTACTTGTACGGTGTAACCGTAGAAGTGTATTGTGATCACAAAAGTTTGAAATACTTGTTCGATCAACGAGAACTCAACATGAGACAACGTCGTTGGATGGAGCCGATTAAAGACTACACCTCGGAGATCAAGTATCATCCAGTAAAGCAAACGTCGTTGTCGATGCTCTTAGCAGAAGACGGTGCAGGTGGCATATATGATGATACAAGAGCAGAAATTGTTGGAAGATTTCGTAGATCCGAATCTATCCAATCAAGTCCGCATGGGTCTTCATGCACCACACGATGCCTATCTTGCAACTCTTCTTGTTAGTCAAGGGGAGTATGATCTCGAGAGATGAAGTTGAGAAAGCTCAAAGAGCAAGATGATTGGGCAAAAGAGATACGTGAGAAAATCTCTCGAGGTGAGACCCAAGACCATGACCTATCACTTAGTGGTTTGGTCGTACAAGAAGCGAACCCATGTACCGCCGCTGATGAATTAAGGCGGAAGATAATGGATGAGGCTCACAAGAGTAAATATACTCTACATCCGTGCATGGTCAAGATGTACTGTGAGTATGAAATCCGAACTTTGGTGGCCCTGAATGAAGAAAGACGTTACGAGTACGTGGCCAAGTGCTTGACCCGTCGAAGGTGAAGATTGAACACCGTCGACCCCCGGTCTTTGCAAAGACTAGAGCTCAGGAATGGAAATGGGAGAACATAACCATGGATTTTGTGGTAGGTCTCGCCCAAAATCAGAATCATGATACGATTTGGGTAGTTGTTGATGATTAACCAAGTCAAGACACTTTATTCCCATCAAGATCCACTATTCTCCTGAACGATTGGCGGAGATTTATATCAAAGAGATAGTGAGATTACATGGTATTCCTAAGAGCATTGTCTCGATCGTGATACACGATTCAAATCCCGCTTCGGCAAGCATTACATGAAGGTATGGGACTAAGCTAAGGTTCGGCCGCTTATCACCCACAAACCGACGGTCAATCCGAGAGAACCATACGTACGCCGGAGGATATGCCGCGAGCATGTGCCCGGATTTCAAAGGAAGTTGGGATCAACATCTTTCGCTAGCCGAGTTTGCATATAACAAAGCTTATCATGCTAGTATACAAATGGCCCCGTTTGAGGCATTGTATGGGCGGAAATGTCAATCACCATTATGCTGGGATGATTCATCTGAAAAGCAATTACTTGGGCCGGATATGCTTGAACAAACCTCCGAGCAGATCGCATTGATCAAGAAGAGACTCCTAGCCGCACATAGTAGACAAGAGCTATGCGGACAAAAGGAGGAGACCTCGACGTTTTATGTCGGCGACCATGTATTTCTAAAGTTATCTCCAGAATCGGTGTCGGCAGGACGCTCAAGAGGAAGAAACTCAATCCACTCGTATGTTGGACCATTCGAAATTTTGACTAAGCGCGAGAAGTAGCTTATCGCTAGCCTTACCCCGAACCGAGTAACCTCCACGACGTTTTCACGTGTCACAATTGAAGAAATACCAACCTGACCATGATCATGTCATCGAGTACGAGGATGTTGAAGTACGGCATGATAATACCTTCATCGTTGAGCCGTAATGCATCATTGATCATAAGGAGAAACTACTAAATAAGACTATTCTGATAGTGAAGGTGGTCCGAAGGGTTTAACACCCAAGAGGCAACAGGATATTTATCTGGCATATTATAAATAAAAGTTGGATAATTCTGATAAGTGAAAATTCAATCTCCAGTCTTGTATAATTATAGTCTATTTTCTAAGTAGAATTTCTGTAGGAAATCAGGGAAATTAATGGCCAAAGTGCCAAATGACCAAAATGCCCCTATGGACATAAATAACTTAGGAAATTATGGAAAAATACCAAAAGTTAGAAAAGTGACCAAGTAAATTAGAGAGTATATTATCTCTAATTATTGTAATTTAATAAATTATGAACTTAGAGAAATTGTAGAAGAATACTCAAAAGTAAGGAAATGACCATAATACCCTTACGATTATGGAAAATGCGAATAATACGTAATGCATGAAAAATCTCATGTTAAAGCAAAGGTTAAGAGGTAATGTGGTATTCTAATTAAGAAAATTACTAAGCAGTGATAACTGAGTGATTAAGTATTTATTAGCAAATTACTTAAGCACAAGTATAGAAAATTTGAGATAATTATGTAAAGCTCCAAAATTAGTGATAAATGGCTAAAAATTAGCATAAATATATTGGTTAATTAATTGGAAAATTTGAAGGAAAAAGGATGAGTTTAGGTATTTTTAAGCCTAAATGCAAGAATGGACCAATAGGAAAATTTTGTAGAAATTATGTGAAAATAATTAATTAATTAATTAAATAATTAATTAAATAATTAATAAAAATATAATAAAAAAACGAAAATAAAAATGGGCAGAAAAAATAAAAAAAAAATGGATAACTTAGTTGGTAAGTTTGTATTATTATTATATTATATAATTAATTAGAGTTATATTATTATATAATATAATTAATTGTAGTGAATAGTAATGGAATAAATAGGAAACGGATCCTATCTAGAGATCTAGGAATGAGATTTCCAAAGTCAGGAAAAATAATGATCAGTGGAATTTTGTCTTCCGTTATACTCTTCCGGAGAAAATTTGAAGTCGTGGTGCATTTCCTAATAAAACAAAATAGGGAAAATGCATATAGGTATATTTTTGGATATAAGGAAAATAAATTCTAACTCAACATCTAGGCATGAGTTTGAATTTATTTTGACATATTTGGAATCAGTGAATTTTTCTGAAGAAGTTGATAATTTAAATGCGTTCAAACCGTGACGCGATCGGACACGTTTTCGAGAAACTTCAATGGACGCTTGGAACCCCGTCTAAAGTCAAAATTCAAGTTTAAATAGATATTATTGATGAGGAAGAGAAGGTCTTCAAAGTTGTAAATCCATAATTTTGAGATTTTTCCGAAATTACGCGAATCTGTACCGATCGAGGTTTATCGCAGACAAAACCTTCCTTAACAAGTTGATTACATCATCAAGGATGATGCAATTTTGCTGCCACCTCTTCATGTATGTCGACCAAGTGTGTTCAAGGGTCAAGATGTTGCCTTATCAAACAAGTTTAATTCAAGGGCTAAGATTAAATGCAAAAAGACCATTATGCCCTTCATTTTTCTATAAATAGGCCATTCCTCTCTTCAAAATTCTGCACATCACTCTTCACTTCTTTGAGCTCCTTTGGCCGAAATTCCTAGGAGAGAATCGAGACTCCAACTATGAACTTCCCCCATCCACCTGAAGGTGTATCTCTAACATCCTCACTTCAATTGCATTACTTTTCGTCTTTATTTCACAATGTCAAATAAATGTAAACATTTATCAGGAAAATATTACTTGGTAGATGTTGACTATCCAACACCAGTTGGATATATTGGTCCGTATAAACGTGAGCGTTATCACCTTTCAGAATTCAGACGACAGTCGGGATTTCGAAATCCCAACGAGTACTTCAACTTTAATCATTCAAGTTTGAGGTGCACGATAGAGAGGACGTTTGGAGTCTGGAAGAATAGGTTTCACATCTTGCAAAATATGCACTCATATAGCTTTCAAACACAAATCCACATAGTTTGCGCAATAATGACGATACATAATTTTATCCGGAGATATTCCCAAAATGATGTGGAATTTGGTCAAGTTAAAGAAGGAAATATGAGTGATGAAGATAATGATGATCTAATTGATGAAGCATCCTCATCATTATCTTCAACATGTATGAATCGTCTTGGTGATCAAATTAGAAACCAATTTGTAAGGGATAGGTTTATTTAAGCACTTCATTATTTTTAATTTTTTATCCCATCACACACACACACACACTCTCTCCCTCCGGTTTTAATGATAAGAACATTTTTGCGCACACACACACTCTCTCCCCCCTCCAGTTTTAATTATAGGAACATTTTTGTAGTGCAAATTGTACTACAAAAGTGTTCTTATAATTATGACTGGAGGTAGTGTGTGTGTGTATAATTTATGTCTTTTCAGTTATTTTCCATCTCATATATCTTTTCAAAAACTATGTCAAACAAGTTCCCATCAAGAAAAAAATTATTTCTACCATTCGTTATCCTAAACACAAATCACATAAGAAAAAATTCATCAGAAAAAAAAGTCACTACCGTCGGTATGGCTTAAAAAAGCATTTATGGATCACTAAATGTTTTTTTTTCAGACATTTGTTGATGAAAGAGTTTCACGCCACCTTGGCGGCGTGAGAAAGATGGGATCGACCCATTAAATGGGTCTGATCCCATTATTAAAAAAAAAAAAAAACTATATAATAATAATAAAACTATATAATATATTATTATTACTATATAATAATAATAATAATAATATATAATAATAATAATAATAAATGATAAAAAAAATATAATAATTTAAAGCTATACTTCATTTAATTTGAAGTCAAAAGAAAGAAAGCAGGGAGCTGAAATAACTCATTAAGAACGCCTTTTAAAAGATTATGCGGTACAATTTGTTATAACAATGCATCCCAATACAGGGGATCTATATATTTGTTATACACCAATTAGATAATGAGTTATTTGGTGTATAAAATAAATATTTGGTGTATAACAAATATATAGATCCCCGTATTGGGATCTCGTTGTTATAACCAAATTGTGACCGCATAATCTTTTAAAAGGCGTTAAATATATAGATCCCTCGTATTGTGATCTGTTGTTAAAACCAAATTGTACCGCGTAATCTTTTAAAAGGCGTTCTTAATGAGTTATTCAACTCCCTACTTTCTTTCTTTTAATTTCAAATTAAATGAAGTAGAGCTTTAAATTATTCCAATTTTTATCATTTATTATTATTATTATTATATTATATTATTATAAATTTTGGGGCAAGGTGAGGCCAAATGGCGTGGGAAATCCCCACGCCATTTGGTTAGCAAATGGCGTGGGAAAATCCCACGCCATTTGGTTACTTTTTCCAAGTCCCGTAAAGCTCGTTGTAACACCCCAACTTTTCACAAGCAAGATAATTTTTTTTTTTCTTTAAACATCATTTCAAAATGATCGAGTAAAAGCACCTGAGCTATTGAGTAACCGATATATATATTAAAATACCCATGGTAGTATGTCTTGCTTGTTTAAACAAATGATACGTATGTTTCAAAAGTAATGATGAAAGGAGTCTTCACTGGGACTCCTACGCGTGCCGCTTGTCCTTCTTCTCGATTCTCACCCACCCGATCCCGAAGCTAAGTTAAGAGCCGAGGTCCATGCATCGAACCCTGTGTAACGGTTAACCTCATGATTACATACATCATATATGTACAAATGACATTCTTAGACTCTTGGCAACATTTACTATGGTCGACATAGGATATACATATCGAGATATGTACAAAGAATAACAATTCAATCGGATGACGACAATCATACAAATGGATGATAGACAGAAGATACGGATGTACGTAACAATAGTATAAATGGATGTACGCACAATAGTATGATCGGATGTACAGAACAATAGTACAATCGGATGTACAGACAATAGTACAAAATGATGTACGTACAATAAGCATGATTAAACAATAAGATAATCGGAGTATGTGTACATGACGTACAATTGGCATGACAGAACAAAAGTACAATCGTAGTACGTGCATGACGGACAATATACACATATGCATACAATAAACATCGAGTTAAGGTTACCAGTACGCGAACGTACCTCCCATATGATATCCAATCATACTTGAAAATTTAAAGGCTATTCTAACATTACTACTCTAACTATCGAAAGAACTACGAAAGCTTAAAGCTCGGTACCGAAAAACTTACCCAGAGCTTCGCTGCGAATTTTCCCCCAGAGCTCCTCTCTCTAAAACCTCTCACTAACTTTCAAAATCCACAAGGGAATGGTGTGAAGAATGAAGAGCAATGCCCCCTATTTATAGAAAAAGATTGGGCCAACTTAGGTAATTTTCTCCAAAACTTCCATTCAATTACAACCATGCATTTTAGGGTTTGGGAGGTGGCTCATCCTCCTCCAAGCAGCCCTTGCACGAAATTTTGGCCCCAAAAGTCAAGGGTTTGGCCAATGGGAGGTGGCCATGTGTCACCTTCCAGAAGCTTTCAGACCGATTTCTCCGACGGCACTCGATTCGCGTGATTTCAGGGAAATCTCAAAATTCTGGATTTACAACTTTGAAGACCTTCTCTTCCTCATCAATAATATCTATTTAAACTTGAATTTTGACTTTAGACAGGTTCCAACCTGTCCTATGAAGTTTCTCGAAAAACGTGTCCGAACGCGTCCGGTTTGTAATGCATTTCGAAATCACCAACTTCTTCGAAAAATTCACCGATTCCAAATATGTCAAAATAAATTCAAACTCATGCCTAGATGTTGAGTTAGAATTTATTTTCCTTATATCCAAAAATATACCTATATGCATTTTTCCCTATTTTGTTTTATTAGGAAACGCACAAACGACTTTAATTTTCTCCCTAAGAGTATAACGGAAGACAAAATTCCACCGATCATTATTTTTTCCCGACTTTGGAAATCCCATTCCTAGATCTCTAGATAGGATCCGTTTCCTAATTATTGAATTACTATTCACTATTTTTACTTTAATTAATTATAATATTATAATATTACAACTTGCAACAATAATATCTAGATATTATTTTGCAAATTCTTATCCAATTTTGCTCCAACATTTCGGTCCATATTCTGGTCCTTTTTAATTTATTTTTCGTTTTTAATTAATTATTTAATTAATTAATATTATATAAAATAATTATTTTATATAATTTTTACAAAATTTCCTTATTGGTCCACACTTGTTTTTAGGCTCAAAAATACCTAAACTCATCCATTTTCCTCAAAAATTTCTAATTAATTAGCAAATATGTTTTTACTAATTCTTGGCCAAAAACCACTAATTTTAGGGTTTTACATAATTATCTCTGAATTTCCTTTGCATATGCTTAAGTAATTAGCCCAATATTACTTAATTACTTAATTATCACAATTTGATAATTTTCTTACTTAGAACACCTCATTACCTTCATACTTTTGTATTGACATCTTTGTTTTCATGTCTCCGCATTATCTTAGCATTTACGGGGGGTATTTCGGCCATTTCCTTACTTTTTGAGTATTCTTCTACAACTTCTCCAAGTTTGTAACTTAATAAATTACCTAAATTAGGGACAATATCCTTCCCTATTTTAAATAGATTTTTACTTGCCTCTTTTATAGCTTTCACAGGGTATTTATAACCCATAATGTGTTTAGGGACCTATTTGCAAATTTTCAAACGTCTTTAGGGACCTATTTGCAAATTATCTAATTTCCAGAGAATTTACCCTAACAACAAGGTAAACTCAATACAAGGTGTTTGAGACCTCATATTCACCTATTTTCAATAGGTATATTTCCCAATTTTTGATATTTACCCTAAGTGTGATTTTTAGGGTATTACATCCGTTATGCCTCTTATTGCGTCTGTCACCACCGCCACCAACCGCATTATTTGGGAAATAGTTTGAAATTTGATTTATTTTGGTAAATATTCTTTTTCAGAAAATTAGATTGGTCAAAAAGCCACATTTGTTGACATCTACACTTCACATTTGTCCTTGACCAACTTTTCTGCGCCATCATACGGTCATTCCGGGCGTAAGTGTGCTGTGCGCGACTGCGAGCTAAAATTCCGTTTTTATTTTTAAGAAAATAACGTCGAACTACTTTTACTATAAAAGTCAAATTAATTTTCTACATAGACTACTATTAATTATCAGCTATCTTTTTAATTACCATTTGAAAATCACTTGACCAAAAAATTACTAATGCGTAATAATAAATGTTCACTTTAAAAAATTACCACTTCAAACAACTAATTTTCGACAACAACACACAAGTGTTATTCTTAATCTAGATTAAAATTTAAACAAAAAAAACTGTACACGAAGAAAGAAAGCAACATACCACTGTACCAGTACTCAACAGTAAACAGTAAACTCCATTTGAATGGACCCACATCCCTAACTCAGTCCAATTGGATCGCATGAAAAGAATCCAAATTCCCAGAAAAGGAGCCTCCTCCTCCATGTCTCTCTGTTTGCAAGAGACTTTTCAGGGCAGTACGCATCACAAGGAAGCTCTAATTACTGTGCCACTTTTTTCCACTTCCCTCGATAATATCTCATTGGCTTATAATTAAAATTGATTTTGACCTATTTCAAACTTTAAAAAACTTGACTCGTCCTTCTGCTCCAATCAAGGCACACAAAAATCTATGTTTGTGAGTGAGAGTGATGGGTATTAGGTGGCAAGCAAGTAGCAACATGCAAGCAACTTTCTCAAAAGCATGGAGTTAGTGAAGAAAATGAAACCTGAGAGAGAGTCTGGAGAGAAGGACAAAACAAAGAATCATGCACATGGCTAAAGTGGGACGATCAGCTAAAAATTTTCTATTAATCCATTTCTTGGATGACAAACATTCGTTCCTTTGAGGTATTTTTCACCCTTTGTGAAAAGAAAACAGAAAGAAAAGTTCTCACTTTCATGCTCTACAGAGTAATAATACTGCTCTTCCCAACAGAATCTTACCTAACCATCCCTTACAAGTAGTCCCCACTTTGAATAATGAATTTAGAACCCTTCAAGATAAATGATCCTTTCTTCACCCCCCGCAAAAACTGAATATGCAGAAAGAATCCACAGCAAAAAGAATTTGGCCTCCTCAGAGACATCCATCATCATCTTCCATTTTGTTAATAATCTGCACACAAACAGATTTTGGTTTTCCAGTAGGAAAGCATTATGATTTTTAAATTAGCAAATAGTAGAGATTAGAGAGAAATGGCCCTTCAGTTTCATGGAACACATACCATCATGTTTTTTAATCAGATTTCTTGCAAATAGCAACAAAATGACCAAAAATGCCACACCAGCGGCCCCTCCTAATATTATTGCCACTGTCTTTCCTGTATTTTGCCCTGTCATTGCACCAAAAAGCCATGTTTCACTTTCACATCTTTATAGCAAATCTGATTAAGACATTGAAAAAAAAAAAAAAATTAGGCAGCCCTGTGATTGAAAGGGACCAGGACTAAGACGGATTATTCCAATCTAACAATTTAAAAACAAGACTAATGTTACTATGTTCCTTCAAAGATTCCCCCTATCACTGTCCTAATCAAATATTAGATATAGTTCCAATTTCATCCTCCTAGCAACACTTACAACACAATCACAATCTTTCTCGAGAAACAGAAGCTTTATGGGATTCAAACAAAATTAATCATTTCTAAAAGTTTCCAAATGGGGTTTTAGATTTGTTCTATTATTTATTATTAAAAAAAAAAATATTCCCCACTTCTCTATGATGGTTGTTCTGGTGTTTAAGTGTTAACCTACCTGAGGAAGATGAGTACGATGAAGAAGATGAAGATTCACCAGCAGGAGAAGATCTTCTAGGAACCCCATTTGGATAATAGTTAAAACTAACGAAGCACTTCTGCAAAAAGATTTGGCCTGAAATAGATCTCCCACATTCAGCTCCAGCTCTCTGAACAGCTTGTTTCACACACTCTCCACAATCTGAATCCCCAACATCTCCTTCACATTGTCCCAGCACATACACTGATTGATAGCTCGTCGTGTAAAACCCATGGTTGCTCACAACCCCATTTGCCAGCACCGAGAACGCCGCGACCCTCCGCTCTTCGAACCCAGTTCCGGCGACATTCGCCGCCCCACAAGTCTTGTACAGCATTTGCATACCGGAGGTTTGAGCGAACCCGGCAACCTCATAGAGCAAGTAGCAACCTGTAAGTTGAACCCTGGAGGCGACGGTCTTGCCACAAAGTTTGTCGGCCAAAACGGGGAGTCTGCTGACGCAGTTGTAGCATTCTGAGTTGGTGAGATCTCCCCGGCATTGAAAGAGGCCGGTTAATGCGGTTTGGCCGGAACCGGAGGTGGCCTTGTTGAACTTGGTTTTGGTCGATTGAGAGACCAGAGAGCCAAAAAGGGAAGAAAGGGCTTGAGAGTAAACCCCATTTAGATCTGTGAATGTTTCCTTGGAACAACCTTTGTAGACCAAGGTTGTGTAATCGGAAGCAGAAGATGATAGTCGGAGATGGAATTGGAAGAAAACCAGGAAGAAGATAAGGGGAAAGAGTCTTTTTCTAGGAAAACCCATTTGGGTAAAAAAAAAAAAGTGGGGAATGGAGGGGGATCAAATCATGGCAAAATTCGGAGGAGTCCTGTGATTTCTGAGGCTCTGATAAAAGGAGAAGAAAGAATCGACGTTCCTCTTTTTGGATGGCCTAATTGCTGCCTTCTGTAGCTGAGAGAGTGTGTCTACACACAGGGACTCCACTTTGTAAAGTTCTGGTGTGGATCCAAGTTTTTGACGTGGATAGAAGAGACGTAAAAACAGAGGAGGGGAAATTTTAAAAAAAAAAAAAAAACAGAAGGAGTAATTTTTGGGAGTGGTGAAGTAGATTTTAAATAGTGGAAGAGAATGAGAACAAAGCGGGGTTGAATTAAATAGGGCTAGTGTTGGGGGAAAATATTCCGTGGTGTATTTGGAGGGCAATGGGAAGGAATCTGAGTGTGTTGGAAAGAGCAACAAGAAGTTTGACTGTAAGCTGTAAATTATAAAAATGCTTAGTCCCAGAATTTGAATTTCATCTACTAACTATGAAGGACATTTGTACTCTTGTTGTATTTAATTGGTCAGAATCCCTCATGTGTACTTTTCTAAAACATTTCATGAAGGGATCAGGGCAAATATGAAAGACATACTGCTTTTAACATCATGGACCCTCATATCTTCCCTACCATAAGAATATTATTAATTGCTGATACCTTGCATGAAATATCAACTCACTTTACTAAAAATTGTATAGCTATTGTAGAGCTAGTTAATGAGTTACCCTAATATGAGTTAGGTTGGTAAAATGTTGACTCGTCTAGGGTCGAGTTTTTTCAACTTGTACGTGTATATTTATAAGATATCCAGTTAATTTATCTTGACGGGGTTTAAGTAGGTTGAATGTCAGTTTGCTTAAAGAGACTTGTGATAGGTTTACCCACAACTTGCAGGTTAATTTGTATTACTAGTTTTAGATATTTGACACTTTCAAACTGTATTTTACTTGAACATAATACGCGTTTTTAATGAAAGATATTGTTTCAATGTATGACTAATTTTTATTGATGGAAAATGTTAGGAGATTACAATATTAATAGGGAAAGTATGGCCGAGGGAGGTAATTAGATTGGAACAAAAGAGTAGGCAGAGTGATTAGGACTTAGGTCCTGGAGTTGGTCAAAGCGCTGGAAGATGCATCTTAGCTCTTAGGTGCCTAGGTAAACGCCTGAGGGTAATAGACGGCTCACTCTACCTGACATTAGATTCACCTAGAAAGAAGGGAGACTTCGCATTGCCCTTGGATTGTGGGTGAACCCAACCCCTTTCCTAAAATTTTGATGTAAAAAAGAAAAGAAAAAAAGGAGTTAGGATTCAGTGGATGATGTCTTCTTTTTCTCTGATAGCTAAATGTAGGCAGCATAAATTTATTTGAATTGAACATAACACAAGCTCTTTGGAAAAAAAAAATCAAATTTAACACAAGGTGCGATGTGTAACGTAGGATTCACACTCTTCTCTGTGAATTTGATACGTTTTTTGAGTGGCATTATGAAACTGATTAAGTGAAGAAAAAAAGGAAAAAAAACTCGTATTCAGTAAGGTGGTGTGTTGAGGGATTAGGTGGATGAAACCAAAAACAGGGTTGGGAAGAGAATGAGTGCTGGAGTTTGCTTTTGTGTGCGCCGCAGATAATGACTTGAGAGGGAGAGAGAGAGCAAGAATATCCAGCATGTCATGTGTCTTGTTCCTTTGAATGCTCCACTGGCAATACGCTCCGTTTTCTGCTTTCTTCCAATTATTTCCATATATTTTTATTGTTCGTGTGTTGTTCTCTTCCAACTAATTATTGCAATTAGTCCTCTATTAGCATGTTATTACAATATCTCACCAGCAAGGCAGCAGCTTTATAGTGTTTGGTAATTTCTGAAACCGTGGTTTCAGAAGTTCTTTTTCATAAGCCGAGGCAAAACTCCTACTCCCTCTAGTCCTCTTTTGATTTTTGTTTAAGATAAATCTTTGACAAACCTTCTATGAGGTTATGCTTAAGAACACTTTTGATTTTTGTTTAAAATGTGAAACATTGTGCATTGACTTTTGGTTCAAGGCATCTGCAGCTATATTCGTTTAAAAACTTGAATAAATGTAAAAACCAGCCCAACAACATGAGGATGAAGATGACATGATTCAACCTGAACTATCTCTAGAAACGAAATGAATAGATGGTTATAGGTGTGTTTTGACTTTTAAAGTATGAGAAGGAAATGCTAGACTGGGGAAGAAAGCTGAAAAGTGAAGATATTTTGAGAAAAGAGAAGCATTTCTTTATTCACTTGCTAATAAATATAAGAGTGAATTATACCAGTGTTCCTCGTATAAAAGACTGAATTGTCACTTATCTTTCTTTTCTTTTTTCCCCTCATTGCCGGCATCCAATGAAAATATTGATGGCATAGAATCCTCAAAAGAAAATAAACTAAATTTGATTTTGATTTTAGATTATATAAACATAATGCTGAGATTTGATTATAAAATAAATGCAAAAAGAGAAGTTTGTAGCATTGGAAGGATGTAGACTTGCAGTAAACATCAATGGCTGCCGGAAAAAAGAGAAAGAAAATATCTCAAGAAACAAATAATAAACCACTCGATTAGGCGAATAATAAAATAAGTGAGAAGGAACAAAAAAATTAAAATAAAAAAAAATGTTAATTAAATTCTTCAGGCTAATTAGAAAATAGAGAGTGAGTGACATAGTAAGAGTGAAAACAGTTAATAATAAAAAAAGTTGATAATATAACTAAAAATGGGCTAGTACAGACAACTCGAAGGTGTGCTCGTAGCTCGCCTGTTTAATTTTTAAAACCCGCCCCATTATGGACCCTTGTTGGGTGGGCTCAAAACGGGTTAATTTCTTGTGGGTGCCAGTGGTGCTGCAAGCATCTTGCTCAATCCCAATACTCTTAATCCAATTAACCTAGTACTTTTTTTTTTTAACAAAAAAGTAAGAATTGGGTTCTCAAATAGCATACTCCCTCCGGTTCATAATATAGGACACTTCAATTATACCACAGGAAAAAAATGATAATTAAGTAATTTAATATGTTCTAAAATCTAAATTTTGTAAATTTTTACTCTCTTTAAGAAATTTGTTTAATTGCATTGAAGTGTTATTTTAGAGAGTAATGGAGAGGATATAATAATTGGGCAAAGTTAAAAAAGTGAGAATTAATTACAGAGATAAAATAAGAAAAATAATATTAATTAGACTAGAGATGATTTATATTTTATAGTATACTTCCATCCTAACAATGTCCCATATACTAAGGGCCCGTTTGGTACAGGGAAGATTTAAAGAGGGAAATGAATTCAAATGAGGGAAATGAATGGAAGGGAAGATTGTGAGGGAAATTAAAAAGTTGAGTTGTTTGGTAGACATGGGAAGGTAACTTAAGTTGAGGGAAAATGAATGGTTTGGTATGAAGAATTGAGTGTTAGTTAAGTGAGAATGTGAGGTGAAATACCAAAAATGCCCCTAAATTAAAAAAACAAAAAAAAACATTCATGTAATTGAATTTTGTTTTTTGCAATGGCAAATGGTGTGAATGTGCAGCTGGAAAACTGAAGTAGAGGTGGATGCGAAATATAATTGCCCCGACGACTGGATTTGGGATGTTTGAAGGACGACGCACATGGAAGGAATTAGAAAGTGACAACTCCAAAAGACGAAACTAACAACAACAATTCAAATAAACAGATGAACAGGGGAAAAACGATTAAACTTTGAACCCAGTGGATGTACTGAGAGAAAGAAGACACAAATCACATTGAATATTCAATGTTGAATTCTCGAGAATTCAAATTCAATGTGAATTCTCGAGAATGAAATTGGGATTCAAATTCAATATGCAACAACCCAAAGCCTGATTATATGCTTGACAATTCTTGAGAATTACATTGGGATTCTCGAGAATTACACTAATTCTATTAGCTTCTGTCTCGCCAATTCTCGAGAATCCCTTAATGATTCTCGAGAATGTAAAGGAATGAACACGGGGCATCGACAAAGCAAACAATTCTCATACCCATTGAAACTCACCTGTATTTGCACCTACGTTGAAGTTGAGTTGCGTCTCCAAATGCCAGTGTCGTCAATTTCAGGTTCGTGGCCTTCGTTCAGCTAAACCCTCGAATGTCTTTTATAATAAACACATGCACTGTATACAGGGGCTTTTTTGTCCCTAACATTCACTCTCCCGAGAACGAAAACGCTATCCCGCCGAATTTGGAGGGATTCAACTTTCCCACCATTGTGGGAAGATGGAGCCTGGCGGGAAACCCATTTTACCTGACAATCATGCGCCAAACAGTTTTCTCCGTGGGAAGCCACTCATCTTCTTCCCTTTCCCTTTGCTGAAATCAGCGTACCAAATGGGCCCTAATAGAGCGGAGGGAGTATTCGGTTAACAAAGAACATTTTTTTTTTATACGAATGATGATAGCATTAACTTAAAATGGGGTTACAAGGGGAAATAAATCCCATAGAGTCATGTAAACACAAAGTCCATAGAAAATCCGGACATACATCGAAAAAGGAGGAAGATGATAATCCTTCCTTAGCTAAAGCATCAGCGACCTGATTTTTGAGGAAGGATTGGAGTCTCAATATTTCTTACGTTCCTAGAGATAGAACAAAGAACATAATATTATATTTTATAGTATACTTCCTTTCTAAAAATGTCCCATATGCCTTTTTCGGGCCTAAAACTTACTTCTTTATGTTATTCAATTTTGCAGCCCATATGCTCCTACCCCGATATTGTTGTTGAAAATACTTTCAAGATAGAAATATCACTAAGATAAGAATATGTGTAATTAATATGCATAATCTTATAAACATACAATACTTCTGCACATAAAGAAAACCAGTAAAACTCACAAGACTGCCGAATATGGTAATGAACTATGAAGAAATCCGGGCTCAACATACATTGTTTCCTTAAGACAATTTTGCTCCCTCAATACGGATGCCGAAGGTTTCTGAGCAATTGCCTCCCAGGATAGAGCGGATTATTCGTCTTCAGAGAGAGGGCTTTGTCAATCTGAAGCCCAAGCGAATCCAACGAGTCTGCTTTCAGAATCGCACAGACTATGTTTACAGAATGTAATATGCAGAGAGGAATGTTTGAGATTAATTCTAGATCTAGTTTTTCTCTCTTAGATTTTCTGTTACTAACACATCCTATTTATAGATGACAGAAATGATCAGATGGACACCCGTTGGCGAACTGACACGACTATGGCGAAACAACGCGACCGGCGATGGCCAACCAATGAGACTTCTTATTCATAACCCAAGGGATTTAGATCCTAAAATCCAACAGATATCATTAATTTTTTTTTTAAAAAAAAAAATTATAACTATATATCAATATCTCTATTTTTTTAAAATATTTTATTTTATATCTTTATTCTAGTTGTTACAACTTACAATACTCATGACAGAAGGAGGGACCATCAACGACCTTTTTTTTTTTTTATATAATCAATGGATAGATAAGTATTATCATGTTAGTTATTAATATATACTATTAGTATTATCGTATTGTGTTCATAAGATTCTTTGTTTTTTATTTTATTTTGTGAGTATCGCTCATCCTTTTTTTTTTAAAGAAGACTATAATATTCTTCTGAGATGTGATAGTTCTTTTTCATATTTGTTTATTTTTTTGACCTGATTACTCGTATAGCCGTATACTCATATTTGTTGCCCAAAACAAAAATTTGACTCATATTTAGTTTGTTCATGTTTTTTTTTTTTTTTGCTCAAGGTTTGTTCATGTTTAAAGACATGATATTTTCTCATAAAAAAAACATGGTAATAATATTTTTAAAAGATGCGCATAATGAGACTATTGCGCAAGGAATGACATCAGGCAATCTGTGTCCCACCGACCAATCAAACCTATGACCAAAGTCCAACCCATTCTTTTCCCCATTTACGTTGATAGCTGTCTCCAAGGTTTCCTCTTCGCTTTCTTTCCCTTTTATCAACGACTCGTTTTCTGTCAAATTCCGATCTCTTTATCCTTCTAATGTTTCATGCTTTGAACCCATAATCATTAATGGGATAGCTAAGTTCTGCTCTTTCAAGATGCAAACTTTGAAGGAGAAGGTCACAGATAAGATATCTCGCCTCTTCACCGATTCTCCGCAGACTACGCCACATAAGGTTTTGCTTCTTTCTTTTGTTAAATTAAAATTCGAATGACATGGAAATGTGTCATCTTGTCACTCTGATCTGCGTTGGGTTTTCTTGTTTATTTCTGTTTTAAACAATTAAATTCTAGCTTATATGGCCTTTGTTCGGAAGTTTGATCGGGTCTCTCAAAAATCTGAATCGGGGGTTGAATGTGTGGATTGAATTCATTTATTATACGCATAGAAGAGAACGAAGTAAAAGAGAGAAATTGTGTGATTTGATTTCAATAGTTTGGAGGCACATATCAATGTCAGGTGTAATTCGCTCTTAGTAGGGAATGTGTGTTTGAATGGTTGTTTTCCATTTTTGAGATGAAGCTTGGTTTCTTTAAGCTGAGAAGGTCAATCCTAGTCATTATCTACATATTCCTCTCAGTTGTTTTTATGTCTTGCATTTTGCATCCAGTTTCTTTGCTATGACATATTACTTGGTATCCATTTTCCAGGCCTTCTGTCAAATATTTTATAAGCATTTTATTGGCTTCTGGATAATATGGAAGAGAGCATAAACTAATTTTGTCAGTGCTGAACATATTTATTTTACTGTGATGGATAGAAATTAAGTTAGAATCAGGATGACAAGTACAACTTTGTTATATCTGGTGACCCCTGGATTCTTTTTGTTAACCTATCATTTTCATTTCTTGTTGTCAACTTGTCGTTTTCATCTTGATTGTTGAGGTGACAGGCACTTATGGCAAGAGGAAACGCACCTTCATCTCGATTCAGGACCCTAAAGAAGTTGGATTAATTGGCCTTTTACTCTTTTGTTAAAACATAAATGTCATTAGAAGTTGACCTGATGAAAGATACTCCTCATATAATATCTGAAGACTCATTCAAAATAGATCTGATCTACTGTCTATTGCCATGCGGGATTGCCTGAGTTGGCCTTTAATTCTCCTTGACTATGCCTGCACAATCTAAATAGATTAAAGTCACATGTCTTCGTTGCATTGAAGTAGGGCTCTTATTTTACAAGGTCTCAAGATTTATTTTGATTGCGCGGAGATCAGGGTGAAATTTTGGCCCTGTGTCTTCTCTTCGAAACCCTCATAACCTGAAGGACATGCAATTTTGGGGGTCTTAGGTTATATATAGGCATGGCTTAACTCTTAAGTCATATCTGGATTTATACTTTGGTGGGCTTAGGTTATATAGGCATGGCTTAAGCCTTATCTGGATATATATTTTGGTGGTCATCAAGGCTTACTTGGATTTTCCTCTCCCTAGGTTGAATTTAGATGGAATAGTAGGTGTGTTACCACGTTCTTGTCTTTTTCCTTTTTCCTCTTTCATATCTATACTTCCTGCAGCTCTCACATATTAGAGCTCATTTTCCACCAAACTGTATAGGAATACATTTGAAAAAACATATATGGGATCTGTACCATATGTTCTTTGCACTTACCAATTCTGCATCATCATCTGAATCATGCACCATACTTTCATTTTTTACTGTGTGTGTGGTAAAAATTATTATTTTTCTATTAAATTTGACATGAGGTTTTCATTTATGTAGGGCAGCTCCAACTCTAAAGAGGGGAGATCTTGGTCTTCTTATTTTTCCTATGCTATTCCTTCTGTCAGCTTCAGTGGATCCAGGACAAGCAACCAGCAGCATGATCTTAAACCAATTCAAGCTACATATAATAATCTTGAGTCTCAAGATGATCCATTGGATGAATTTGTTGACTTTAGCCCAGGGGATTTGTTGAAAGATAAAATTAAAGATGAAGATCAGGCTTCCAGAAGGAGTAGTTGCAGTTCGGAAGTTTTTGAAGAAGCTAGTGGGCCACAAACTCCTAATTCTTCGAAGAAGCCCCTGGTCAATCTGACTGATGAATCTATTTTTATTTCACCTGAGTTGTATGAATTTTTTGAGTCCTGCCTCCCTAATATAGTTAAAGGATGTCAATGGGTCTTACTTTATAGGTAACTTTTCCTTCTAGTTCTTAGTATGCGCACCAAACATTATTGTTCTGTTGCATTGAAATATTAAGTATTGGTTCATTCAAATGAAGGGCAGTACTTTGAAACATGGAATATCACTTCGTACACTAATTCGCAAGAGTGCTGAACTTCCTGGTCCTGGATTACTGGTATGTCAGTTTTCCAGAGCTCAATACATGTCTCTGAATATGGTGTTTATCTGGAATTTACTAGTAGTAAGTCAAGCTATGAAAGGTATTAACTATTTGGCACAACTTTTAGATTGTGGGAGATAAGCAAGGTGCTGTTTTTGGTGGGTTGCTAGAGTGTCCTTTGAAACCTACAGCAAAGCGGAAGTATCAGGTATGTGAACCTGTTTTCTCGATGATGCTTGCTGGTAATATGTTTTTGGGGTGCTCTTCTTCATTTTGAAATATGATTTTGTTTTCTCTGGTTATTCATGATAGGGAACAAGCCAATCTTTTGTTTTTACGACAATATATGGTGAACCAAGGTTGTTTCGGCCAACTGGTAAGTGTTCTTAGTTATTCATCTGTAGATTCTTGTTCTTTGTAGGTAGATGTTGTTATGTGGGCAAATGTCAGCAGTTTGTTGCTCTGTTTGACTAAATCTTTTTATACTTGCCTATCAATTTTTCAATGTTAGTTTCTTGAGATCCTGGATTTATATATATGTGACATTTACTTTTTAGATTTGTAAAGCCAAATATAGGTGACAACTAGCACTACATGTCAACTACTTTTTGGTCCTCTTTCCTGTTATGATATATATTTTTTTCAAGCATGAATATTCTGTTTTGATGTGTTTATATATGTAGGTGCCAATCGATACTACTACACTTGCATGACTGACTTGCTTGCTCTTGGTGGAGGTGGCAATTTTGCTTTATGCTTGGATGAAGATCTGTAAGTTTTTTTTTATTTTTATTTTATTGCTTCTCTGTTTCTCTAAATTTGTTTGGTTTTGTACACCCTCCTCATGGAATCTCTTCCCTTGAATGTAATGGGAAAGGTTGACTGGATCTAGTGGACCTTGCGACACATTTGGAAGCTCATGCCTGGCTCATAGTCCAGAGTTTGAGTTAAAGAATGTTGAGGTAATGTTCTTAAATTTTACTTCAGTTATTACATTATTTATGAATTATGAATTATGAATTATGAATTATGAATTTTACTTCAGTTATTACATTGTTTATTTTGTGAAGCGGAAAGTTTGATGCTTTTTTACCGTCACAACCATTTGATGTTTGAGATATGACCAATCAGTAGCATTTTAGGCATGAAATGTGAGCAACATGACGATTGATGGAAACAATAACTATTCCAACTAAGGGGGAAAACAAGACATTGTACTAGGGAGTCCAAAAATGTTTTATGTTGCTGCAAGCTTGTTAAACCTTAAGATCTTGCTTTTCTGTAGCTCATTATAGGTGAATGTCGTTGTGTATGATTCCTACTACCTACGCTCTTTAATATAAAAGCTAAATAAGTAATTTGCAAATATTAAAGAAATGAGTTATTTTTAGTAAATGAGTGTTGGTTTCCCTGAAATACCTTTTAATCATGTGCACGGGATGAAAACACTCTTAATATATGCAATCAAATATAGATACTTTAGGATAAAAATGATAAATTTGGGAGACAAAGTGAATTGGGGTTTTATATTTAGGACCAAGGTAAACCTATTGCCTATCTCTTATATTAGAGACTCGAGGAGTGTTATATTGTAGATTCTTTGCATTATAATTGAGCTATGATTTTCTTGTGCAGTTTTGGGGCTTCACGCATGCTTCCCCTTACCTCACGCAAGGCTGATTCCTCTGTGTGGGGATATCAGCTAAGAAGCTTGCTGGCATTCTATTCCAATTCTTAATCAGATGTGTTTTCATCACGTGCAAGTTTAATTCAAATAGATTCTGTGTTTGGAATTCCATTTTGCTCAGGTATGCAGTAGGAGGTTCTGTTCATTAAAGAAGTATGATTGTTGACCCGGTCCGTCATCCGGTTTGGTTCGGTTATTGGTAGCCTGCTAATTGTTGGGTTGAGCCGGTTTTATTGGGCGTACTGGGTTATAAAGCTCGCGGCAGCACCAATTAGCGATGAGGTTGATGGAAGATAGATTTGATGTGAGTGTTGTTATTCATGGCTTAAGAGTATTGCAGTTTTTCACACATTTTATATTTATGTATTGATGATATATATATACATGGATCTGTTGCAAATTTGGTTAAAAGTACCTATTTGAGAAGTTTACTTGCCAAAGGGAGTTGATGCAGCAGCTCATTTTCAATGGGTTGAACACTTGAACTTGAACTAAAGTCTTCAAAATGTAAGTCATTTAAAAAAAATATAAAAAAAAGGTTCCAACCCCAAATTTTCAGGGGACTTTTTTTTATAATATTAATTATATAATTTTAATATGAAATAAGTCTTGTTGTTAAAATGATTTTTTATGTTGTTGAAATGACTTTTCCTGTTGTTAAAATTTCTCTATGAAAATATTATTGTCAAAATGGTTTTTTATGTTGTTAAAATGACTTTTCCTGTTGTAAATTTTTTTCGAGTTTTTCTTCTGACATGTAAAATTTTAGAAACCTGGAAGATTTTTGGCAACAGGAAAAGTCATTTTAACAACAATATTTTCATTGAGAAATTTTAACAACAGGAAAAACTAATTTAACAATATGAAAAGTCATTTTGACAATGATATTTTTTTTGATATTGGAATTACCTAATTAATATAAAAAAAGTCCCTTTTTAATAGGAGATTTGAGGTTGGGACTTGTTTGATTTTTTTTTCCTCCTTTGCATCTCACTGATATTTTCCCTTATAAAAAAAACTGAAAAAACAGTTGTATCCTTACGAATTCAGGTTCTTTTGATTAATAAAATTTCTATATGGGTAACTAATTGTTGAACTATGGGTTTGAAGGTCTTTGGTCATGTCTTTTAATGCTATACTTAGCCTATAGATAAATAAAATATAAACAATAATCTAACAGATGATTTAAGAGAAAAATTGGGAAAAAGTTCCCTATTAAAAATTCTATTAATGAGAATTACTTGATAAGTTTTTATGAATAAAATATCGATAATTTGCAAATTTTATACAGAGAGTATTGGGGTTGTAATTTGAGTTCTTCTCATTGTTAAAATTTTTAATAGAGGATTTCCCCATGATTTTAAGTAGCTAATTTTTTCGATTTTTGTATCATTTTTAAACTATCATAATTTTTTTAAAAAAATTATAAAAATTAAATGAAAAAGTAGCGTGGCTACGCTACTAATAATATATAGGGTTAAAGTCCTTTTTTGCCAACAAACAATTACACAAAGAGCATCCAGCACAAATATTAATTGATGGTATCTTAAATACCAAAGAACAATTACAAGGGGGAAAAGAACACAACACCGTTAATTTAGGAACAGACGGACGTTAGCTTTGAAAAAACCACTTTTTTTTTTCTTTCCTTTTTCTCTTCCCTCCTGACCATTGTCTTCTCTTTCTCTCTCTTTTGTCTCGTGTTTTCTCTTAAATCAAACAGCAAATTCATAAAACAAAACCCAAAAAAGATTCCATTGTATTATTTCGTTTTCAATGCTCATATCATATGAACATTGAAGAGGAAAGAAACCCTCATTAATCACTGGACAGAGGAAATAAAAAATTGAAAAAAAGGGTATAGAAGTTAAGTACCCACCAACGAAAGTTCAGATCTTTCTGACTTCGATCCAAAAGGGTATTCGGATATGGGATCAAAATAATTTTTTAGTGGGAATTGGGATCAAAATCGGAATTGGGAATTGGAATATGAATTTGTTAGTGGGTTTTGTCTGGAATTGGGAATTGGAATATGAATTTGTTAATGGGTTTCTTCGTCTTCTTGGCTCTCTTCGTTGAGCTCACTGGAGCGGCCGCCGAAGGCGAAGATGATGGAGATTTGGTGGCTGGAACTGGTGCCGCCGCAGCCTTTGACGGAGAAGATGCTGGAGATGAAGCCGGCGATGCCGATTTGGGAAATGACGCGTTTGCCCTGGCAGATTTCCCCTTTTTCCATCGCTCTCAATTCTCATCATACACAAAGATAATCAATCATCCACGCATCACAAACACAAAGACAAAACTAGAATCTTGCAAAAATTTCCAGCACACTTTGGTACAATGGCGGATCGAAAACAAAGCCGAACGAATCGAAAAGTGGACTATGCAAAATCAATAAACCAAAAAACAAAACCAGAAACTGTACAAAAAGGGAAAGAGGGGGCTGCCAGAGTCGGATCGGAGCCGACGGTGGGTAGCACAACCGTCGAGAACGGAGAACGCAAATACACATCCACTGATCCTGGGGCTTGCGGAGGGGGATGCGACTGTGTGGAGCTGGAGCCGGAGCCGGAGGAGCGGATGGCGATGCCGAGGAAGGGGATTTGTCGAGAGAATCGAGAGGAATGTTCATTACATCTGCCATGGGGAGATAAAGAGGAGAAGAATGATAACTCTAAAGGGATAAGCCTTAAAATACGGGGGAAAAGAGCCACGGACAAAGAACCAAGAACCAGAATTGAAGGAAATTGAAAGAGAGGCGTAGAACTAAGAAACCCGAATAGAGATGAAGGAGTAAAGTATCCCTTTCTTTTTTTTAATCAGATTATCATCCCCGATGCGCTGATATTATTTACAAGTTCGGCCGCCGCACTTGTTAGAGCCAAGCGTGAACCCATTAGCCGTAGCTGAACAGAAAAACCTAGAAGAAGACTACGACAACGTCCGTTACTTGTTAAACTGACGGCATTGTGATATTTAGTACCTTGTAATTGTTTTTTGGCATTTAATGTACCATAAATAAATATTTGTGCTGGATGCTCTTACAGTAATTGTTTGTTGGCAAAAGTGCACATTAACCCTAATAGGGTAATATATATTATCTATACAACATATATGATTCAAGTGAAAAAAAAAAAACATATATGCCGTATGAAATAGGTATTAATAATTAGAATTGTATTATTCCTTTAGTTTTGACCAATTTATATATATGTATGTGTGTATATATGTATATATAAATGAGGAAAGAAAGACAAGTTAATTGGAAAGAATTAATAGAGATACCCATTATTCCTGTTTGGATGAAACATATTGTTTAGGCAATTGTGTTTAAATTCCCCATAAAAAGCAGCGTGAAATAAAAACTTTGAATGTGGAAAAGAAAGCAGAAATTACGAATACTCTTTATTCTGCATGCTGAATACTTTATTTTAGAAAAGTTGTATTTTGGTCCCCCAAAAAAGAAAAAGAAAAAGGAAAGTTGTATCAGATACCTCACAGATTTGAGCAGAACAGGCATATATTTTATTATCAAAACTAGATAAATAGATCGATAGCTCCCTTTTGAAGCTCAAACAAGAAATCTTTTGGTCGTGTGGCTTTGATTCATGAATTGCTTTGTACAATTTTCGTATTATTATGTAATTATACGAATAATACTTCACGTCGTCACCGACAGACTCAAGAACATGTATATTTTTCTTGCAACAATTTAAGAATGAAATAAATAGACATTCCCTTTCATACAAATATTTTTTTCTTGTCGGAAGCACACTTTTCTTTTTTGGCCACACATCATACTTCAATATTTGAAAATTTTTAAATGATGTGTTTTATATTACAATGAACCATGTGGAAAAATTAAAGTACCAGAATAATTTCAACTTCTAGTAGCAAATCTATACTTTCATAGGTATGAGCATGTTCACTTGACGTATAAATATAACAACCAGCCACCTGAAACATACTCTTATCGTTCATTAGATTAAAGAAGTTAGTTAAGTTGGTTAATGTAACATGTATTTTCTAATTAAAAACCTTAGCCATATTTCTTAATTATCTCATTTCCTCTCCTCCTTAATTTTTGTTCAGAGAGCTTTAATAGGAATAAATTAGGAAAAAGGTTGACAAATATGCAAACTTTATCTTATATTAGGATTATGATCAATTATCTAAATATGTCTTATATTAAAGACCAGAGGAGTAATAGTGATTAGATTACGATAAGAACTAAATAAGGATCCTCCTTCGTTTCAATTCATTAAAAACGACTATTCAGTTTAATTTCATTCTATAGTAAACTCCCAACCAATGACATACTTTAGAAGAAATTTTTGGGAGGCCAAATGTATATTCATTAACTAATTTTTAAGAAAAAATATTTAGGGGGGCTAAATGTATAAATTTTCAAGTCAAACATAAAATTTTGAGCCAGTCCTTGCTCCCAACATGTAGGATTCAAATGTTTTTTTACTTTGAGGAATTAGTCTCTCTCTCTCTCTCTCTTTGATACTTTCAACCAGTTTTCGGATTAGGGGTTAATGGCTTCTCCTTCTAATTCAAGTGTTTCATATAGAATTCGAACTTGAGACCTAAAGGGATTTAGTAAGACCTTATACCGCCGGACCAACTCTATGTTGGTCTCTCTCTACGCATGCATTTTTACTACATTTCTCATTTCATGGCTCATGCTTTGTTTTCTTGTCATAAAAAGGAATCGATTCAAGTTTAATTTTACTAAAAAACAAACAAACAAGATGGTGATATGATAGTACGTTGTTATATATGTCCCAAGAGCATGGGAGAAATAAGGAAATTACTTATGTGTGTTGTGTCATCGTGTGACACGTATCAACGTGTGGGCATGTTAACACACACACATGCATGTTAATTGGTAACTTTATTTATATAGAAAGCCTTACCATTTAATTTAAAAGCCAAGTTCATTCCCTCTCTCAAGCGCTATGCATATTATAATTAATTAAAGTTATATTCTTCATATATAATGATCCTTTTACTAAGTAACAAGCACAAGCAAGTATAAAAATGGTGCAACAAGCAAATTAGAGCCTGAGCCAGACCTATCACTTTCGTCAAGAACTTTGGAACTTAGAATACAATCATACAAGCAGATCGATCTTAAAAAAAAAAAAAAAATTGAAATCAAACGGAATTAGTGCTTGTTTGGGAAAAGGAGAAAAATGTGTGTGTGTGTGTTTTTTTTTTCTTTTAACGTTTTCCCGAAACCAAAACAAAACTTCTTTTACATACTAACTAACATCGTAAATCGTAAATACATTTCTAAAAGTAGGACCCAGAGATCTGGGGTTGATATTGATCCTAAATGTAAGACTCATTTATCATATTTGTCAATCTTTTTATAATTTATTCTTATTGATGCTCCCTCAACATAATAATCAAGTAACAGGGGATTGAGAAAATTAAGGATGATAAGTATGATGTTTTAGAAAAAGCTTATCATGTTAACTAAATATTTTAATATAATCAAATTAAGTAAATATGATTTTATTTTAAGGACAAGAAAAAGTATTAACAATAATTCAACAGCCTATTATAATAGGAGAGCCTTATATCTTAAAAATAATTCATCAAGTTTTGATGATAAAAGTTTTGTATATTTTATTTTTGTAGATGAGAAAAGTAATAAAAAAAAGTCTCTCTTATATAAAAGAAACCGTAGATCTATATATATATATATATATACACATATGTGTGTGTAACCGAAAAAAATGACTTGAACCGTTTTATGAATCAAACATTGAAATAAATTCTCCCTTTTAGCGGAAAATCGCTGTGAAATACCAGGACAGGGAATGAATGCGATCATATAAAGAATCCTCGTAACAAATGACCAGCACACAATAACAAAATTATGATATTAAAGATGCATGACAGCGTACAGGTCTATACTGCTGACCACTTATTATTAAGAATTTTTCTGTGATTGCTTCCTCTCTCCTTCAGTATTCTCCCAATTTGATTTTTGGTCTGCTGATAGCACAGGGTTCTTTAATTTATTAGATAAAAAGGTTGTCCTTTTAATATAATGGAGTTACGTGTCGTAATAAGAGGAAAAGTAATGTGGCCGGGGAACATGCATGTTATTAGTTGGACCAATGACATGACAGTATAATTCTGTACTGAAAAACATTCACTTTAATAAAGTTACACCAACATCTATATATATATATGTGGGTATAAAAATATATATTCTTACATCAAACTGGTATGCAAAGAGATGAGCATGATGAGGCTACAAGACATTCAATGCTTCTTTCTGCATAAGACACCAAATGCTAAACACTTTTCCAAATCCTAATTAACAGTAATTAATCAACATATATAATCAGAGAGAGAGAGGTCAACTCAAGTGAAAAAAGAGGAAGCAAATCTAAGAGACTTAGAGTGAAAGGCACGCAGGCACATGATACATAACAAGAGAAATATATACTAATGTCTCTTGATGGTCAAGCTAAGTAATAAAGAGAGATAAAAACAAAAGAGCTAAAGTTGGATCCCATGATGTGTATATATTATTATTGGATGCCAAAGCTTTCTAGTCAAGAACCTAGGCACAAATGCACGAGAGAAAAACCGTGGTCGTACGTAGTGTTTGAGAATGCCTGGAATCTAGGTTATTATTATCAATATATTCTCATATACTCATCATATAAAGAGTGAAACGCAACCGAGTGAGAATCCAAAACCAAAGCATATTATCATATGTTCACTGATCTTAGGAATTTGCCTTGTGCAATGGAACCACTAGCTGCCTCGCTCGCCTAAAACTTTTTCCCATAAAGGAGCTATAATAACCCTGAAACTACTGCATCGACCTCTCTAGAATCGAATTGACTGATATCTATATATATATATATATATTATTCATCATCACTGTCACAAGTCACATACATGTTTATGCTCGACGCATGTTGAATAATAATAATAAAGCCAACTTGACGTGTCGATCTCTGCATGAGAGTTTACTGAAATATAAAGATACTCATAAACACCAAACTCGAACCACTCTCACGTAAATATGAAGATCAATAGGTTGATGAACATGAATGATAGAGAGGACAGAGATATAATATATATGATGCAAAGTAAGCTGTACCTACCTACCTATCTATATATGTCCATCTATCTTAGGTTTTTTTTCTCCCTTTCGGTTTGAGATCGATCGAACGATGGTGGTTAATACTTGATCATATATATATGGTCGTTTTGTTTCTTTTTTACCAGAACATAGGGTTCATATTAATTATTGGAGAGAGAGGTATATTGTATTTTGGAGATACTCTCATTATCCATTTTCTGCCCATCCCTCCCCATCCTCTATCCTGACTGTCAAAATCTTGATCTAATGGACCATAATTAGGATGGAGGATGAGGAGGGTTGAGAAGAAAATGGACAAGGAGATAAACCAGACCCGTATATTATATCTCTGACCAACTTTCTCTCTCTCGAGCTTTGTACGGAAAACACACCAAAATGATTCTTTTGGTGTGATGAATAATATTGTAGGTGCTATTATATTCTTCTGTGGTGGGATCATATCATAATCTTTATGAACAAGGGGTTTCCATTAATTTTCTGCTTGACTCGGATGCTTATATTATGCACTTCACTTTAGAATATATATATATTTATTACATTTGAATATACAATTGTATAGCTTGAAAAATTAATGGTGAGTGTGTTTTTATATATATATTGATTATATTGGGTTTTTAAAATATATTATTTAATTAGTACTGAAAAATTAAGTAGAAAACTAAAATAAAAGATGATTTTTTGTTTGAAAACTGTTTTGCTTGTATATTTCAAAAGTAAATGATAAACTCATATATAATGTTAACTATAAATGATTTTTTCTTGAAAATAGGAAAAAATTGATTGTATTATTCACCTGGGACTTATCATTACGAGACAATTGGCAGTGAGCGCAAGCATCTTGATGGGATTTTATTAGCTTTAGGCATTCTTTCCGCAGAATATGGAAGTATACGTGTGTGTGTGTGTGTATATATATATATATATACACGTGGCGATATAAGAAAGGTATACACTCAAGTGATGAGGACTGAGGAGACATCGATCTTTCATGTTCAAAAAAGGCGATTAATTTAGTTTAATTTATTTAAGTGTTATTAACTATACATTCGATTTTTTTTTTTTTTAAAAAAAACATAATTTGAAACTCTAACTGCTATATATATAAATATAATTGCGTGAAGACTTTTTTCATATTTATTTACTAATTAAAATTCATATATATAGGAGTAAAAAGTGGCAAGACCGAAATAACTGGATTTAACTAATTTTCTTAACCAGTTTTGGAATATACCATAATCATCCAATTCTTAGTTATTTTCTAATCCAGTTGAAGCTAAATTTAAAAGTTCTATGTCACAGTTAGGGGTATATATTTATAATTAGCATGTAAAAAATCCAGTTGTCAGCCATAACACAGCTCATGGAGTTAGGAAGTAAACAAGGCAAAACGAAATAAGATCCCACTACACTCCAATACAAAAAAGCATTTGATTGAATAAATAAAACCCTAAAAATAGGAATTTAATATATTAATTAAATGAAAAAATGTAACTAAGTTTGCAAATAGATGATAGAATATTCCCCTATAATAAGGATTGGTCAACCCAATTTCTGATGCCTCTTCCTGGCTCGGCGCGGGTCAATGGCATGGCCGGACCCGAACCGACCAAAACCGAACCAAAATTTACTATTTGTGGTCGCCGTACGTGAGCCTCCCGAAGAGGCTGACGGCTATATACGTACACCCTCACACCTCTATATATATAATTCTTAAGCATTTTGATACCCTCATACTCTCCTTCTTCTTAGCTCTCCTTCTTCTTAGCTAACTACTCTAGATCATTGTAACATTCTCTCTCATCGCCGTTTTCTGTTTTCATTTTTTGCTTTTTTTTTTTTTGGCATAACAGTCTTCTTCTGCATTTGCATTGTTCTCTCGCAACTCATAGCCATGAAGACATTTCTGGGACAAGCTCGTATCCCGTCTAGCTCTGTTTTATAAGTTCGTTACACTGAATACTCATATTGTTGGTTACGTGGTTGTTTTCTTTTTCTCGGCGTGAAGAAGGGGTGTACAATTTACAGGATGTTGCAGGATGTGATTCACACGCCACCGCAAGCTCCACCCCAGGAGGCGGAGGAACTTACCATTCATGTAATGACCTCAAGTCTGATCTCTCAATCATGATAGTATACTATATATTGTTTAATGCATATATATACGTTATATGATGATGATGATGGGTTTTTTTAGTATGTGTATGTGCGTGATTATATTATAAAGAATCTGATGAGGAGAAGGTAATCTTTTCTCATACGCTTATTTGTGTTCAATTCATTATTATCTGTTAGATGCTCTTCGCTGTTACATTCCATTCCATGCACGAAAAAATGGTTATGTTTTGTTCATTGAAATATTCCTCTTGTTAGTGACGTTCCACAGCCCAAATGGAGAGCTAGATAGATATATATTGTATATATATATATACGGGCACGCACGTATGTGTATGTGAGGGTGTATATTTCAGAGAAAATCGGAAGCCACCTTACAAATTGCAGGACAATCAAGTAGTTTTCTTTCCTGTATACTTATATGGTTGGAAAGAAATGTGTTTATTAATATTCTTGACTGGGGAAAGAGACCGAATCAAAGCTCCGTAAGAATGAGGCTTTTCCCTTTTTCTGATATTGTCCAATCAAAAGATGTTATGCCACCGAACTGTCATTTTCTCTTAGGGGCAACATCGGAAACTATATACTGTGAAAACCATATCTTAAAGTATATTTCTCTCTACCTTGCATTTCCGTGATAATCTTTTAAACGATTTTTTTATAGCTACAAGATGTGTCTTTTGAACTTAGCTTTCATTTCACTTTGGAATATATATCTTCTGTTTTGCGCTTTCTGTGCACGCTTTAAAAAAAAAAAATTGATTCTTTTAATTTATTCAGTTAGATATAGAAGAGAGAGGAGGACTTAGCTTACACATCGATGAAAACAGTTTCACATGATGGATAGTTCCTTAGGAGTGTTTCGTATTTCCCGTTGTAGGGATATATTTCCATATATTGAACAAAAAATTAAAATGCCACGAGGTTCCTTGTTCGTCTATACAAATTATTATTTTCATATACAAATTGTATTAAAATGCCCTGGCTCCTACAAGTCACATGGAGGGATAGATGCACGTCCTTTTCTTCTATAACCCAAAAGAAAGCCAACCCATTTGGAGAATTTTGTATCTGTTTAAGACTAAATATGGACCAAAGTGACTGGACTATGCAACCAAATGAGAGTTACACCTATAATGTGTTGCAGGGGTTTTGTACTTTGAATTATTACATTTTCTTCTTAGACAGCGACTGGGGACTTGTATTGTGGCATAGATATACTGTTATTAATTGACAGTTTTTAAATAACTCACTCAAGAATGCACCACTATTTGATGAAGACAACTGCAAAACAAAGCTAAAATTGATATTAGAGAATATTTTTAGCTTTTCAAGTGTTCAAACCATGAGAACTTTTTTTCTGTTATAAATGACCAAATCAGGCTCGTGTCTATCAACAACTAGAGGAATTGGATTCAGACCCACAATGGAAAAAATTATAGAGAATCACGCTTCTTCAATTCAAGCTTGTTATAAATAGGGGTCTATATCCTGAAAACTATTCTGAGTTATATGTGTTTGGTAGATTTTTGGAAGCCATGTTGTTCACAATGCTTTTATATCACTTGGTGCAGGATGAAATCTCAAGCCCCATTAGTGCTCGAATTTTCGAGCTCTGTGACCCCGATTTGTTTCCAGAGAACTTGCAGGATTCTGAGGTTACCTCGAGCTCTAACTGTTGCTATGAAGATAACTCCTCCTATGCCCAAAATATATCTCTTGCTTCAGATGTAGACAATAAATTCAACACTTGCAATACAATCACCACCCAAACTAGCACAAATCCGGCCACCAGGACCACCGCCCCGGCTGATCCTACTGCCACCATTACCACCAACAACAACAACACAACCAACAGTAGCAATCTGTCCATTGTCTTTGACCCACAAGATGAAATTGACAATGACATTTCTGCCTCCATAGATTTCTCATCATCTCCTGCTTTTTCTGTCCCTCAATATCTGCCAGTCACAACTCAACAGGATCAGCAATTTGATTTCTCTTCACTGCAGCCTCAGGTCACACTTGCTGCAAGTTCAGTTGTGGATGGCCTTGCACAATACCCACCAGACTCTACCGTTGCACCTCTCATGGGGGCTCCATTAGCTGCTGTTTTTGAAGATGATTGCTTAACCTCTGTCCCTTCTTATGTGCCTCTGAACCCTTCACCTCCTTCTTGCTCTTATCTTAGCCCTGGCATGGGACCTTACATGCCTCTTGGTCCCCTTAATACTGCCATGTCTGCTGATGGTTCTGGGATATATGGCAGCACCATTATTCTGGGTTCTGATCTGCAGCCACAAGAACTGGATTACCAGGGAGAAAATGGTGGACTTTTTGGTCCAGATTCAATTCAAAGGGCTTTCAACACTCCAGACCTCCAGGTATTGGCATTTTTTTTTATCAAAAATAATCTCGAGTTCAGTATTTATTTATCAAGTTGTGGTTGATTGATTTCTCTTCTTAGTGAAAAACCCAAATTAAAAAGGTTCATCAGTTCAATAAAATCCTTTCAAAAGCAAGGGGAAAAAACGAAGTCCAACTCCAAAGCTCTCTATTTGCAAGAATGAAAGGATGTAGCTGTAAAGTTCATCACAACTAGTTGGTTTAATTCATCAGAGGTGGACACTTAGGGAAAGATTGTGGTCCACCTATCTCTAAGAAGCTTAAGGAGCCCCGTAGATGCTCAAAACTATCAAGCTGGGGCTACATTCATTGTATCAATCCCTTTAGAATGTCACCTGCATTAAAAAGTGGCATAAAGTTGGGCTAGCAGGAAGAAATTAAATCACAACTTTCAACAAAAAATTAAAATTTTGTATATACACCAGTGCTGATATTATTGGTAGAAAAGACCCACTTTTACGGCCACCTCTATTAATTGTCTATCACTTTCTGCAGCATCTATTTAAAGTTGAACATGGTATTAACTGTAGGTTGATCAATAAATTAACTATTATTTGTGATTTTGATCAGGCATTTAGTGCTGAGAATCAGCAACTGCTATCTGGGGCTGCAAGTTCCACCACTTTGACACCAGAAATATCAAACTTGGAGGATAATAGCTACAAGGTTCGGAAACTTTCTGTTGAACAGAGGCAAGAAAAGATTGGTAGATACTTGAAGAAAAGGCAAGAGAGAAACTTCAGCAAGAAAATCAAGGTACTCTCATCTCACACTCCTCCCCCAACCAAGAAAAGAATGTGATTTTTTATTGGTTCCGTACCTTATGAATTGGAAATTATTTAGAAAAAAAGTTCTTTACATGTTATTGGAAAAAATTTTGTTTAGGTCACATCAAATATTTCATATGTGCAGTATGCGTGTCGCAAAACTCTAGCAGATAGCCGGCCTCGGGTTAGGGGAAGGTTTGCAAAGAATGATGATTTTGGAGATACTCATAGACCTGCTAGTAGCAATCATGAAGAGGATGATGAAGACGACGTAAGATTCCCTTGGACAAATGTGTAAAAGAAAAATCCCTATCACTTTTTTGATTTTTTTTTTCTCACTTTTCATCAATTATAGATGTGTGTTTGGGAAAAATTCCCTCATCCAATTGTAGTCCTTCTTTTGATGGTGCATGCAGATAGTTGTGAAGGAAGAAGATGATGATATGGTTGATTCCTCAGATATTTTTGCTCATATCAGTGGAGTGAACTCCTTCAAATGCAACTATTCCATCCAGTCCTGGATTTAATTGACTTTGAACAGTCCCACTACAAACAGTTAATATAGATTTAGTTTAGAAAATTTGCAGGGGCCCTGTTCCATCCTGGTTTGATGGTTTAAGGACAGTAAATAATTGGGGTCCTCATGCTATCCCAATAAGAGTCAGGAGAATATATATAATATCTACACTCACAGCCACAGATATATCTCTATATACAAAAAGAAGAAGATGAATGTATACATTTTTGCACATAGTTACATTGAAGTCATCATAAATTACTTGCACCTAGCTTCAGAAGTGTCCCAGGTTTTTTATTAACAGATATGACAAAAATCTTGGAGCTCATTGATGTAGCAGTGTTTTATATATGATCTTGAGGAACTAGCTTGCAGCCTTAAAGTGATTTCTTCATCGCAGGCTTCAAATATGTTTCTTTGAACTATATATATGTATATATATTGCAAGGCGTATGAAAAGTGAAGCTCAGGTTGCTTCAGAGATTTTCTGGTTTAGATGGTTTTGCAGTGTTAGGATGCCTTGTAATAGAGGAATTTCTACATCTGTAAGCATATATGTCGTATATAAATAATAAGCTTGATGTAGAAACTGCATTAAATTTATGAGGTTTGCTTCATCAAAAAGTTATGCCGTCTTTATTTATATATTATTCAAAATTAGATGCATGCGTTATCAGACTGCAGAAAATTATAAGAAAGCAAAAAATATAATGAAATTCTTTGGGAAGGCAAGGTCCTTTTCTTTTTCTTTTCAAGAAAAGTATTTTCAAGTGCCTTTAATTAATATAATGATGTCTCTTAAAGGACCCAAATGCTCTTTAATCTTAGACTGAAAAGGAGCATGAGTTCCTAAATAAAGTCTGACCAAAAAAAGAAAAGGCCATACAATGAGTTGTTACTTACAATTACCCTCTAACAAAGAAAAATATTGTATTTGAGAAGTAACAGAACATGTACAATTGGTTTAGTTTCGAGGCTGTCAAATCCAAACAAGAATAACTTTCCAAAACGAGACGTTGAACTCAAATTCAAGACATGATGCTTAAGCGATAATGATCCTTTTTATTAGGATCAATACCTGTACGGTGCTATATATCAGTGGGTGAATGGTTTCTTTGTCCTTATCCTTTTATCTATGTTTGCAAGAAAATGGAGTCCAAGAATAATCATAATCGTGTGGAAGATTCTCAACCCAAAAAGGAAACAATCAATATCAAGGTCTGGTACGAGTGGAGGAAGCTTTGGCATTTGCATCTAATTCCTCCTTCATAAATCATAACTTGGACTTTTTGGAACAAACAAAGGCTTTTTTATCTTCCCATTATCATTCGTCTTTAATTCCTAATACTGTAGGGATAAAATTAAACATATTCAAACCTGATACCAACTCAATATTTAATTTAATAAAATATTATAATTTAAAAATAATAACATGCATTAACATGAGCACTCAAGGCAAGGCTGAGACTGTTGTGAAGAAAGAACTGACTTTTAATTTAGGTTGAGAACAATGCTTGATATGACTTTGAGGACTGGTGATAATGTGCCTGCAAGCCACTTTAAAGTTGGAAGCCTGAACCAACTTTTTTGGCTTTATCTTTTTATTTTTTTTAATATTTGGTTGAGTTAGCGTGTTTAATAAGTATATTCACGTAAGTCGAGATAAAACTTTTCCCACATATTCCTTCTTGTCTTTATTATAAGACAACAACTAACATTTCTCACAAACTAATAGATATAGTTAAAGTTATTAAATTTGTCTTAAAATCGAAGTAATTTTCAATATTACCTTTATTAATTGCACTAAACTCTAATATCATTTTAATTATTACTCTCACTTACTACCCTTATTAATTATGAGCATACTTGGAAAAGAATATTTAATGTTATTTGGAAACAAGCAAGTGCCTTATAAAAATGACCAGATACATTTGTTAGTTAATATATTATAATAAGGACCAGAGGGGTACTTATTTCATGGGTACTTATTTCATACTCCATCTGGTCCTTTTTATAAGCAACTTTTTCATGGGGCTGATCTTTAATATCATCAACTTTCTTTTTGTATTTCAAAATTTAAACTACTTTTTTCTTTTCTACCACTATTAAATACATAACTTTATATTAATTATCTCCTATTCACCACTAATTTTATTTCATTCAATCATTTATTACTCATTCCCTCTTATATTTTCTACTCATTCTCTTTCATATTTTTATTTATTCTCTCTCATACACTCTTTTCATAAATAAGGGCATATTTAAAAAAAGACATGACATTTTTGACTTGATCTTGCTTATAAAAAGGATTGGAGGGAGTACATCCCAAATCACAGTTTCTAATACCAATCAAAATAAACACTTAGTATTCGTTTAAAATAGTGATTAGAGCCTTCAAAATTATATTTTCAATCATAATTTATGACATATGATGTAAATAAAATAAAGAAATTCTATTCCAATTTATATGAATAAGTATTTTTAGAATACCCAAAAAAATGATCACAAACATACTTTAAAAGCATCACTTTTTTTTGCTTTTACTAACGTTAGATAAGCCTAACAAGGGGGTTCACATTAGGTGCTTGTCCTAATGTGCTTCTTATGTGCTTGTTCCTCTAATTAGAGGGACAATCACATTTTATTTTATTTTTAATTTTTTTTATATGTTGTATTTATTTAGATTAAAATTATATGTTGCTTTCTGAATTTTTTTTCACCCAATATCTTAAATTAATTAGTTTCCAGGATACTGGTATTACAAGACAAATATTTATTTGTGCAGAACTGAGAACTAATTAATTTGAGATACTGAGTGCAAAAAAAAATTCAGAAAGCAACATGTAATTTTAATCTAAATAAATAAAACATATAAAAAAATTTAAAAATAAAATAAAATGTGCTTTAGAGGACAAGCACATAAAAATCACATAAGAGAAGCACCTTATGTGCTTCCCAAACAGGCCCCGAGGTTATCATATCATTAGCCCACTTGCTCTATGGGTACCATGCGGTTTAAGAATATGGGCATAATTAATTGAAGGCTGAGGCCAGTCATAAAGAATTTAATCTTTACATAATTTTCAGGGACGGACATCTTTAAGATTTTCTGATAAAAAAAAATATCTTTTAATTTTTTATCTCTTTATATAAAAAAAATTAATGATAAAGATGCCTTATTAATGACAGTGTAAGAGAATGTGGGCAAGGTGTCCTGTGCAAGCAACCACTATTAAATTGTTGGTCAATGAGAGAGGAATATATGTACTTGACCACCCCATGACCAGTTAAGATCAACCTTCTCTCTCCATCACATGGCCCAAGCAAATGGAAAGTTCAATCAATGCATGTGTCTCAGTGTCTGCATCAAGAACAACAACAATTTCTTTTTCACTGGCCCCCACAAATTCCGAGTTCAAGGAAATTGATTTGATTATTTTTTTGAGATCTCCTCCTCCTTATACTACTCTATTTTCCTCTCAGCGTCGCAAGTGGCATCAGGCAAAAATTCCTCGGGTTCTAGTGGACTCATTTCCCTATCATGCGCACCAGCTCATCGAAATCTGACATCTTTCTTTGTCGCTTACCACCCCCCATTTCCTTTATCCATGTTCAACAAGAGCTTTTGGTACACTGTACATTGGGGCACTCAGCTCGTAGTTCGCCAGATGTGAGATCAAGAACTTGGGTCCTACAAGCGAACCCTGATTTTTGGGCATTTGGGTTTAGTGGACGAATTTTTCATCCTACGATTATGGCTCACGATCCCCATTTTCATGACACCACCTCGCTGTACTCTTCCCTTTGGCTTTAGGTAGTTTGGTTATCTCTTTCTCTCTCGATGGGGTTAAATATTTTACAATTTCTCGCTTTTTTCGATGATTTTTATTAAAAACGAGTTTTGGAACTTTGTATTATAATTACGTGTGGTGGCTGTCGCTGAGTCTCTGCTGATCTTTGCTTCCCATGTGCTGCTAAGTTGGTTTTTTCCACCTTTTACTGTTCATTTCACTCTGTCCATTTGAGGGTAATTGTTTTGTTTTTTTCCCCCTGGTGTTTCCTCTAGTAAACTTGGTTTCGGGGATGCAAAGCTCAAATTTTGAGGATAAAGGAGTGTTGGTGTTCGAAGAACCAGCCCTTTCTCTTCAGCTATCTGTGTCCATTTGACTGAGGTGGAATCGGCTCTTCTTGGATCGAGTTTATCTGGTAATGTAAAGTTGTTCTTAGTAACAGTAGTAATTAATACTCTGGCTCAAGCTTTTTGCTTCCTTTTTATAGCATTTTTTTTTTGTTAATGGAGTACTTTCTGCGCTTTTGTTTCTGTAGATTTGGAGATAACCACCTTAATTTGTTTGTTGAATGACTGATCTTGATTGATTGACTCTTCCTCCTTCGGGAGGTTTAAGGTTGCAAATTGCTGGTTGACTGAACTTCCTTGCTCTTCTTTTCTTCCTCACTTCTTCAAGAGATCCCCCCTCCCTCCCCCAAACAGTGGTGAATAAAGTGGTGATTTTGTGTAACTGGGTCTAGTATTGGTTAATTCGTGGAATTGTATCTTCATTGAGCTTCCATAAATCCTGGAATCATGCATAAATATTGCTAAACTTATGAGCATTTTAGTCAATTAGTTCTCCATTTTCTACTGAGAAGAATGTATATGATTTCCAGATTTCTTTGTAGTGCTATAATTACTTTCCAAAGTTGCATGTCATGGTATTTGTAAGACTTTCACAATTTAGATGCCTCTCATTGAATCATAAAGTTGTAAAGGGCAACAATTTAAAGCAGAATGCTACTTTTGAAGTTCTGATTTGTTGATATTATGAGTTTTTTTTTACCAGGTGCTTAACAATTTTTGTTGTTTTTCAGGAATCTTCGAATCTTCAGTTGAAAGCAGAAGAGGCCTGCCATTAATGCATATTAGTTAGTTGCAGGTGAGAGATGGAAAATAAAATCATATGCCTTCAGGGGAAAAAGGGTTTAGTGCATAGCTTGTGCAAAGAGAGGGAATTATCAGATGATAACTCTTCAAAATTTTCTGGATCACAACTGAAGAAGTTGATCAAAAGAGCGAACTACTCACAAGGGACCACAGTCATAAACATTATCCAGTCACAGGCTAATAAATCATTCTTGAAGGATATATTTTTCCAGCATTTTCATGGATTTAACCACAGGATACCAAAGCATATGATGAGTGCAGATGAGAAATATCTTCGCCGCTGCCTGGAATATATACACATGAGTGCATTGAAAGCAGGTCACTGCAATACACCTGTGAACTTAGGATACAAAACCATGGGAATTTTGTCAGAAAGCTATGCTGATTTGATTCGTAGAGGTGCTAGTGATTCCGGTGAGTTATACTTTGAATGTCCTGAAGCAGCTGGGACTGGGAATGGAGGTATAAATGATAAAGCTTCTCAAAACTGTACTTTAGGTACAGTGATGGGGAGTAAGAGTATGATAAATATATTGAGTAATCCTTTGTTTCACCAGTTTGGGCTTTCAGATATCAATAACAGGTTAAGCAGGATGAATTTGACTGATGATAAAGGGTTTATTTGCTATGATTTCATGGACCCTGCTAGTGGTTTAAGTATCTCCTCATATAAACTAGAAAAGGAAGCACCAATGATGAAAAGCTACAAGTTTCGCTCTTCTTCTGTTAATGGAAGTGTAGCCTCTACTTGTTCTGACCAGCTATCAGCTACTTTTCCCATTCCTTCTCTTGCAATTCTTCGATGCAAATGGAGGAAAGGAGTTCCTCATTTTGTTCTTTCTACAGATGATCATAAGGAGGTCTATATAGCCATATTGAGGAAGGTAGATCCAACAGATGTTAAGGCTTTGGACTACGTATACTTGTTCTATATGAAAAGGGGTGGCCAAAAGGGCCATCAAATCCCTGGCAATGATTTGCAACTCATTGGCGAGATGAATGTCTCAACAACTTCTACACTTGGCCCAAACAATTATAAAGTTTTGGAGACTTCATTTGTAGCGTTCGGTAACCATGAAAATTGTGAAAGAGAGATATATACTTCAAGTCATACTCAGAGGAAGAACACGGGGTTTTCAAAGGTGTCACAGGTATTCAGAACGAGTCCATCATCAAAACGCAGGACTCTCTCAAACTTCGGTGGATCAGGCGCCATAGTGGAAAGTCATCCATTGAAGTCATATGCACTACGTGAGAATGATGTAATGGATACTAATGCTCCAACAAATTTTGAGTTGGCTGCTATTGTTGTGAAAGATCTTGTTCCTTATAGTAGTCCTGGCAAGGTGGGAGGTTGGGGCTTAAATTTTCTCAACAAATCTGGAGTCGAGCCAACTGCATTGCCTTCTGAAAGTTGTAAAAAAACCAGTGAGTGCTCACTTGGCATGAGCATTCTAATACCGGCAGGCCAACATGGTGGCCCAAGAACGAGAAATGGTGGGCCGTCCAGTCTCATAGATCGATGGAGATCTGGGGGCTGTTGTGACTGTGGTGGTTGGGATGAGGGTTGTCCTCTGACAGTACTCCAGAGCCGATCTTTTGAAAGAGATTTTCTCTCCCACGTAGATATGCAAGGAGAGTGCAAGTCAGTTGATTTAGTTACACAGGTCTGTTAAATCTTCTCATTTCAACACAATTTATACATGATTTCTTTTGCTGTAATCACAAGTTCATACCGACATTATGCCTGGTAAATAAATATAAATAGATGGAATTAGGGTACATGATATAGTGGTTTGATTTTTCTGATCTTTTGCAATGATGAATAGATAGGAAAATGAACCATGTTCATTGCTTGATCCAACGGCCACCATGGTCTAATTTGTAGTAGTTCCATATCTATAATTTTGTTGTGATGGCTCTTCGAATTTTCAGGGCTCAAGCGATGTCAGCCCCACTTTGAGGATGGTGAAAGTTCATAATGATTTGTATTATATTCATTCTCTGCCACTCCTGTCATCACTGCAGTCCTTGTCCATCGCCGTGGCAATAGTTCATTCACAGAGTCCTGCTCTTCGACCAGCCGGTGGACAGGATCTGTGATAACAAAAGTCAGGAATTGAAGTGATTTATTGGGTCATAATTCTTTTTAATTGTATTATAATAGAAAATGCTGAGGAGATTTAGGAGTTTATACAAGAATCAGGCTTTTATTCCTTTGTTCATGGTTCTTATTTATTCATACTGGTATAGGTTAACTAATTTAGGAGGAGTAGCTATGCTTGTTTTCTCATTTTCAGTTCCTAGGATAGAATCATTTGTAAGCATCCTTTATCCTCGTCCTTTTTTCGAAGGGAAAGAATGTAAAATCTATTGATGAAGAATATTTGGAAATTGTTGGCTTTGAGTTTCTACAGGGTTGTTATCCTAAGGTAAAGCTAGAGTTATGTTCTATATGAGAGGTTGCATGAAGATAGTTATACATATAATTGATCTTGAGCCTCAGATTTGTGGCATAGTGGAGTTTCTGGATTTTTTTTGGACTTCTTGACACAAAACAGTGCTTTCCGCTTTTCTGATCGGAGCCTCTGTATTGTATTGACCCTTAACCTGGTTACTTGTTGGCATTGCTCCGTAGTGCCAAATCTTGCTTGTGATTTTGATAAAAAAAATAGAGATAGGATATTGTTACTACTAATTGTTACTACCAGTTTGTTTTACCATTAGATTATAATCTCAATAGGAGAGAGAAATGATAGAGGTGGATGAGATTCTGATCAAACGGTGAAATAAATTGATAGTAACAATATCCTATCCAAAAAAAAAATTTAAATTTGTTTATAAAAAAATTAAGGTAAGTTAATGGCTTGGTGTTTATCTAGGTTTTTTTTGGTAGGAAAATTAAAATAAAGGACCTAGATAAAAATTTTAAAAAAGACCATAAAAAGTATAATTATTAAGAAGGATCATTTGAGCAAAATTAAGAAGGATCAATTGGTAAAACATAAATTTTAAAATACCAAGTCACCCATAAAATATTTAGTATTGACATAAAAACTCAACACCTCCTTCCCAAACTGGGGCCACCATCTTCCTCCTTCTTTGATGCCATTTTCACATACAACAAGGAAGGAAGCGGTCTTTCAAATTAGCCCTAAAAAAGTCTTTGTTTTTGTCTTTAAAGATTTTCTCCTGGGCTGGAAAAAATGCTGGTAGTAAGAGTTAGCAAAAGTCATCCTTATTTTTGAAAAGATGTTTTCAAAAAGGTAGGCTACATAACCGAAATGATATTCCTGCATGAAAAATTTCAGAAGGAAGAAGGGCCCTGCCCTTTTTTGTCATCTTCAATTAATCCTTCTCTCTCTCTCTAACTATTTTCTGACCGACTTCCTCGGCCTCTTAATTTTTAAAGCCGTATATGTATGTTTGAGAGAGAGAAGGCAATTATATTTTATAATGAGAAAAGCTTAATATCCTATAACAGCGATCACCAAATTCTCAGCAATTAGAAAGAGGAATCGTCCGAATAGGTGAAAACAAAAATAGTGTGGGCGAAAATATAGTTCAATGATTTATGGAAGGGAGGGTTTTGTAGGAGTTACATTTATTCCACAAATGCATAGTTCTACAAAAGAGGAGTGTTCCATGAGATATTAACACGATATGATATGGTTGGAAGAGAAGACTTTGAGAGCACATAAGTGGCAAGAAGAAGACTTTTGCTATCTATGGAAGGAGGGAGGAAGACGATTTGAGGTTCTGGATTCTTGGGAGCAAAAGGTTTGAAGGGCATTTTAGTATTTTTAAAAATATATTTTATATTTGGTCCTTTAGAATAATTATGATTTTTGTAGGTCCTTTGTCTTAATTTTCCCCCCTTCTTTTTTTCTGGTTAGTGTTTATCCAAGTTGAAGTAGGCTTTACCATTTAAAAAAGTGTTCGTGAAGGTTTATTGTTGAGATTCTACATTGAGTCAGATCTAAATGTGCGTTTTTATAGAAAACAATTGGACCAAACAGGAAAACTTATCAATAGGATAAAAGTTTGCCGGAGGGAGAAAAATATCTTTTATATTTCTCCAGTCCACTGAGTTCTATAAAGATAGGTTTTTTTTTTTTTTTTTCCTGGTCCCGTCCCAATAAATGAGATTTACCTCTCTCAATTTTGTTCTCATCATTTTATCATAAGAAAGCATTCGGTGAATCACGAAGAAGCCCTCAGAGTCAAATCATGGCCTGATTCATTATTTTGACTTGAGAGAAGCTGGAAACTTTGGTTTTTACTTTTTTTTTTTTTTTTTATACAAGAGGAAGAACATAAATTAAAATGCTAAATGGAAGGATATTCCAGCCGGTTCATCAGGACCTTTGGTTCTGACTAATCTGTATTTAGGTCTACGTAGTGGTACCTCCCAACACCTGGTAACTTCATATAAAGCGCCAAAGCGGATTACTGAGTATGTTATCGCATAGCTCGAATCCTAGACCTCTTAAAGGAATCCAGCCCGCTCAACCACCTGTTGGTGGAAATGCTAAACTTTGGTTTTTGCTTTTTCGTCAACAGTGAAGCTCACGCTGTAAATGTAGTATGGACAATGAATGAGGGCTTGTGTGAGGGCCTGGCCCATTGAATGGGACAAATTCAACCCACGAGGCAAGAGGATGCTTCATTCGAATCCTTAAACCCATTGAAGAAACCTCCCAGAACCCTAATCCGGCCTCCCCAGTATAAGGCTCCTTATAAATGTTATTCAGTGAGCCCTTTGTTCTAGTCAGTAGCGACTAGCGACAGAAGATGGCGATGCGATGTCAGTTGGCGAGCCTATGCTTAGTTTTTGCTATTGCAAATTGAGCTTGTGTCTCTGTAAATAATGTGGTGTTGCTTACGGTCTCTTATTTTATAGAAAATGTATTTCTTGGCAATCCTAAATATGCTTTCTTACACTGGTAAAAAATGTGCAAACCTGAATATTTGATAACTAATGAAATGGTCTCATGCTCAGTTTGAAAGTATTATTTGGTTAAACGTATATGGTTATTTAGGTATATTTTTGTTACTGTACTGTCCTAAGCCGCACTTTTGAGAACTTGTGGGTCAGTGGATCACAAAACTTTAAGACGAGGTAGATAGATTTTCTTTTTGAATGAAGTGTAGCTGGAGATGGCATGCATACATCTAAGTTTTTGCATAACTTCACAGTTCCACAGTTAAGGGTTAGATCTCTAGCTCTGTGAATTATGACTCCAAGAAAGCAATATCACCTTTTGTAATCTCTGTTTTTTAGGATCTGGAGATGCATCTGGGAACAGGACCAGGATGGCCCTGATCCGTGTCGAATCACCAGGATAAAATATCTACATTATATTGCTGAAGGTGACATGATTAGGGCTACAATTAAGAAAGGGGGTCCCTGATCTTAGGAAGTAGGTTTTGCCCTCTTTGATTGTGTTGTTTTTAACAGGTATGGTGAGACATCGATTGAGGAGTGAGATGAGAATATGAATTTGATAATATGTCATTTTAGAAGCGTCTTGTGGCTGTTTTCCCCCAAAAGCTCATATTTCAATGGATGCTTGAACTTGTGGTGACCTGATCTTCTGTTTGGTTTGGTTGAATCTGTGATAGACTTGTAGTGCTTCTATTGAGGCAATTAGGCATCTTTTTGAGGCTATGCTTTTCTTTGTGAGTTAGAGGGCATACAGAATGTATAAAGGTTGCTGGTTCAACTCTAACCAGTCTCCTGATGTGTGCATATAATGATTGATGCTTTCAGAGCCAACTACACAAATGTCATCGGACATATCAAGTTTGATGTCTCTTAAATCGTATCCAACTTTTCACTGTTCGACACATCATTCATGTTCTGATTGCTTCTTGTCCTGTTTTTATTTTCTATGGTTGATATACCTTAAATTCATTATTCCCATGATCCCATCCTTACTTCCTATCAACTATTGTATATGTCAAGACTGAAATATGTTTTTTCCCTAACCTTTTTTTTTTCTTGGTTGTGAATTTTTTTAGTAGTAGTTGGTTTTCTGGAAAAAAACTTTGTTTTTCCCCAGACTTAAGTCATGTATCCCCTTCAATGCCCAAAGGCTGGTACAGTTACAAGTCTGGAAAATTAACAGAGTCCATCGTTACAGATGTGCTGGCCTTTTCAGTGCTGACATCTGCTCCATTTGGGCTCTACAATATTTATAGGACGCGATTCAACTTTTGTTCTTGGTTATATCTAAAATTGTCATAACTTGCCATGCTTCTGCCAGATCATCGTTTTGGTTTTATCTAAAACTCAAATTATTGAGGAATATCTTGACAAATCCAATTATATGTTGGGACTAGTTAAAATTTTTACAAAAGAGGATTATAATACTTGTTAGCTTGCCTACCTATTTCAATTGCCTCATGATATACAACACATGAAAAGTGATTTTCATTTTCTTCAGGCAGACAGGTACAGCCATTACCTGACTAGTTGCGGCCAACGTAATCATAATGTTAGAGCTTAGTTGCTAGAATGATTGTCAGGGAACAACACAAATATAGAAATTTTTTGTAAAAATTGTACCCAATTAAAACAAGTGGAAAAATATTTACCAATGTAATTTAGTTAGTGGCGTAGCAGGGATTCACACCACTAGTGGCAGGTTCACGCCATTGACAGATTTTGTGTCGGTGGCGTGAAGAAGGTTCACCGCGCCACTAGGTGGTTTGAACAAATCAAACACCACTCAATTTGAGTGGCGTTTGATTCTATAAAAAAAAATTAAATTAATATTAAATATAATAATAATAATAATAATATATAATAATAATAAATGATAAAAAAGTGAAATAATTTAAAACTCTACCTCATTTAATTTGGAGTTAAAAGAAAGAAAGCATGGAGCTAAAATAACTCATCAAATGGATCTTGTTGACCAAATTTCAAAACAAGGGATTTATTTATTTATTAATATAAATATTTTATCCATGTCATTTTGGTTAAAAAGGTATAGACAGCTGTCTCTAACAGTTATCAAATGGATCTTGTTGACCTTTCAACTATTTTTTTGGTTTTAATATCATAATTTTCCATGTCATGGTTAAGGCAAGACAGCTGTCTTCGACTTTTGGATTTTGATTTAGACTACAGAATTTGGGATTGAATGATGTAAAACGCTCTAATTGTTGATCATCATTCTATGATACACACGTAGAACTAGACTTAAAATTGATTCCTTGGTCAAAACTTTCTAACTTAACCCTAATTATGTTTAGCTTCGAACTTGTTCAGTCTATGGCTATGAGCATGCTGGTCTTCAGGTTCACCCTTAAAATTGCCAAACACTTGTTAAAACCTAAAATCTATTCCATAAGTTTAAAACCACGCTTTCATACAGTGGCTTTTTGACCTAAATAATTTTTTTTTAAAAAAAATTTACCAAACTAAAGCAAGATCCAAACTATTTCCCAAAGTAAGTCTCACGCCACCTGTGGCGTGAGAAAAATTCACGCCACCAAGGTGGCGTGAAACATGGAATAGACCCAATTAGTGGGTCTATTCCATTATATATAAAAAAATATATTATATAATAATAATATATAATAATATAATAATACTAAATGATAAAAAAGTGGAATAATTTAAAGCTCTATTTCATTTAATTTGAAGTCAAAAGAAAGAAAATAAGGAGCTGAAATAACTCATTAAGAACGTATTTTAAAAGATTACGCGGTACAATTTGGTTATAACACAGATCCCAATATCAGGGGATTTATATATTTATTATACACTCAATATTTGTATAACAACAGTATTGATTTTGGGATCTGTATTTTTTATAAATATTTATACAGATCCCAAAATCAATAGGGTTGTTATACAAATATTTGGGGTATAATAAATATATAGATCCCCTGATATTAGGATATATTGTTATAATCAAATTGTACCGCGTAATCTTTTAAAAGACTTTCTTAATGAGTTATTTCAGCTCAATGATTTCTTTCTTTTGACTTCAAATTAAATGAGGTAAAGTTTTAAATTATTTCACTTTTTATCATTTATTATTATTATATATTATTATAATTATTATTTATATGGAAACAGAACCACTAAATTAGTGGATCTGCTAAATTAGCGGATCCTTGAAAAAAATTATTTTTGTCAAAAAGCCGGTGAGATTTTCTCTCACTTGGTGCTAAATGGCGTGAGGTTTCACCTGGTGCTAAATGGCGTGAGAAAACCTCACGCCATTTAGCACCAAACGCGTTAAGATTTCTTACGCCATTTGTACCGTCCAGTCAGGCCACATCACCAAGTGCATTAGTTTGGTAAATAGTTTGGAATTTGATTTATTTTGGTAAATTTTTTTTTTAAAAAAAAAAATTATTTTGGTCAAAAACCTCATATAGTATCCCCAGTCAAACTTCTGGTAAAATATTTTCTCAAAATCTTTATTTTGTTTTCAAGATCTACTTTCTAAAATCTAATCTAAGAATTATCCATCGCAAAATAATTTGTATTTATCTAACATGTGTGACATGTGAAGTCGTAATTAAAAATGTCAACAAACCATTATTTAACACATGTAATGATATTAAATTAAAAATTATGAGCTATATTTAGTGAACAACATTAAATGAATAGCAAACTTAATATCTCGACACCATCCTATGAATGCAGTAGACAACACCTGGATGCTAATTGGCAGCATTGAACTGGAATCATGATATTAGCCTTATCGACAGAAATGCCCCAGCCTCCGTGAATTAAGCCAACATGTTCTTGGGCAAATTTCAAATTTGCTGTAGTTTCAATACTAAGACATCTTCTTAGTGGTGATCATTGGGGAAAAAAAAGCATGCCATCTTTTTGCTGTCCTCCCTTGCTATGTACTTGAAACAACAAACAAAATCATAACGTGATTCCAATTTCCAAATCGAAGCATATGTGAGAGTGAGACAAATGATTTAGATCCTTTTACATTCGTAAAATTACAAAAAAGAAAAAAGAAAAAAGAAAAAAGAAACTTTATTTTTAAGACATGATTGCCTGAACTTAATCAATCTAATTTCATTATGGTCTTTGCCAGCTATGGCAGCATGTGAAGACAGTGCAGACTCCACTATCAAACCCATGTGATCACGTTTTATTCTGAATCCAAATGAGACATAAATAACGCTATCAGTCTCCATCTAATTCCTCAAACTTGTGTCGTTATTTTCTAGAAATGGGTAAACCTTTTGGGTATTGTTTGGGTTTCTTTTGCCTCTTGATCATCCCTTTTGCTGTTGCAGATTGGAATATACTGCACCAGAGGACCCGTAATGGATTAAAGATCAGCTTGAAGAACTATTGTGAGAGCTGGCGAATGAATGTTGAGCTGCACAACATTAGAGACTTCGAAGTTGTGCCTGAAGAATGCACATCTTACATTGGCAAATATGTCAGATCCACTCAGTACACAGTTGACTCAGAAAGAGCCACTGAGGAATGCTTGGTTTATCTCAGCACCAGTTGCAATCTGAACAAAGATTCCAGGGATGCTTGGATTTTTGACATTGATGACACTCTGCTTTCCACAGTTCCTTACTACAAAGAAAACTTATACGGGTAACTCCGATTCACTCTCATCGACTAGTTCTTTTGTGAACACATTAACTGCTGATAAGTTTTAAAGTTTTGATTTTTACACATTGGGTTTCTTGATTAAAAACAGGGGAAATAAATTGAACTTGACATCTTTAGAGGAATGGATGGGCAAAGGCAAGGCTCCAGCTCTTGATCACTCCTTGAAGCTTTTCAATGAACTCAAGTCCAGAGGAGTTCAGATCATTTTGGTGTCTGCAAGGAGGGAGCATCTCAGAGCAGCCACCATTGACAACCTTGTCAATGTTGGTTTTCATGGCTGGGCTGGCCTTGTATTGAGGTCAGTACATACATCCCTTATCCTTCATTTAGTATACCTCATTGCAATATAGTTGTAACCCTCTTTCCCCTTCATTTTCTTTAAATTTTTGCGCAGAGATTATGCTGATGAATTGGTGTCAGTACGGACATACAAGTCTGATTTGAGGAGAAAACTAATTAGTCAGGGTTATCGCATTTGGGGCATTGTTGGAGACCAATACAGCAGTATTGAAGGACTTCCAAGTGCTGGAAGGACATTTAAATTACCAAATCCAATGTACTATGTTGCCTAATATGTTATGTAACGTTATGGTAATATTTTCTTTCTGAATCTCATGAATGCAGCATTTGATTTGAGAAATAAGTCCCCATTTAAAGGAAACAGAAGCCAGCCAGCCAAGGACGGAGCTTGTAAGGGACATAGGGGGCCATGGCCCCCCAAAAAAAAGAAATTTGTTTAAAAAAATTTTTAGAAAAATTTTATATAATGTAAAATTAAATTTTGGCCCCCTCCCAATTTTTCTAAAACATTTTTACCTCTTTTTTTTTTTTTTTTTCCATTTGCAGGTCAACCTTTTATATCTTTGGGGCTTATAATTCAATCTTTGTTCCATGCGGGGGCTTGTATGATTTATGTTAATCTTGTCATTTTTTCTATATTTCATTCTAATTGTCTAAAATTTTTAGCTTATCAATGAAATTTACTTTTGTAGTGGTGTATTATTTAATATGCTTTTACCCATTTTACACTACACTTTGTGGATGAAGTTTATTGGTTTTTCATTCTAAACCTCAACCTCTTGCCTTCCAATGTTGTGGTGTTCAATTATATGAAGTCTATGGTTGAACCAAAGATTCACAATCACATAAATTAAAGCCTCTTGCCTTCCAATGTTTTTGGTGTATTTTTTATATTATTTTTTTTCTTATTTATATTCTTTTATATTTTAAAGCATATAAAACTTTCCTTTAAAAAAAATTTCGGGGGCAGCACCCCCGAATCCCCCCACCATTATTTGGCCCCCCAAATATTTGTCTCAAGCTCCGCCCCTGCAGCCAGCTGAGTTTTCTTTATGCCTCTTCATTGTTGACTTAGTTGTCTCAAATTTGCAGAAACTAATTAAAGTAGATAAGCTAAACATAGTGCATTACATGAAACAACCACGAATTACAAGAAGTGGTAAATGCCGGACAGTGAAGTGATGGCATTGCACTATTAGAGCACATGGATGAGTCAATTTCAAAGCTAATGTTCCAAGATTTTCATATCAGATAACATGAGTTCACCTTTCATTTACATAACGAATCGCTAATCGACCAAACAGCAAACTCTACCATATGCTCCTATTTGCTTCAGCCCAACTTACCTGCCCGCACTTTAGCACAATATTCAAATAAACTCCCATCATAGCAGCGCCTCACTACTTCTTTAGAAAGGAAACCTTCACTGTCTCTTGCAAGAAGGTACAGATACCCCCATTCCACTTTAGATACAACCCTAAAAAACACATTCCACGTATATGTTTCAGACCTAAAAACCTTCAAGGTCCAATATGCTTTCATTTTTAAAGGAATGCTCTCATTTTAGTTCCATATTATTACCTCATATCTTTAATATAAGAGCTACATAACTAGTTTGCAAATATTAATGTAACTAGTTTACTTAGTTATTTGTAGGGGTGAGAATAAGGCAGACCCCTATCAAGTGACCAGCAGCCTGGTCTAACCTATTTGTTAAAAAGGTTAGGCTAAAACCTATTTAAATGCCTAAATGTTAAACAAGTCAGATATATTTTGTTAAGACCAGGTTTGTTTACACATGAAATATAATTATATTTATATCATATAAATAACACAATATTTTTTTTAATTCTTATATTCTAATTTCAAAAGGCACAAAGTCTACTTATGGCCTTCAAAGCCTACAATATGAGGGTTTTTTAAAGGCCTACATTGTAAGTAACCTTTTAAAAAGACTTCAGGCTCAATCAGATCTTATGAAGGCTCAGGCCTAAGCCTAAAAAAAAAAAAAAACCTCCATTCAGACTCAGGCCTAGGTTCAAGCCTTTTGCCCCCATTACAGGTTCAGGCCTGTTTAGTCAAAACCTGGTCTATTTCCATGTCTAATTATTCGTAATAAATGTGTGTTGGTTTCATTAAAATACCATATTTAATCATGTGCTTTGGAACTACCCTTTGATGAAAACCCCCTTAATATGTGCAATCAATAATAAATACTTTGAGGTAAAAATTATAAATTTAGGAGACAAAGCGGATAAAGGTCTTATATCTAGGATCAAATGACAAAGTCTAGATATTTACCAGCCAAAGGGGTCAAATGCATTTCTATTTGCCTCAGTCATTTCCCAGAGCTCTCCAAGTGTGAGCTTGTCAGGCACTGTGCGAGCATACTTGCTAAACATGTGCTCTAGATTTGCTGGTACGTAGCTGCAATTTCATTGAGACATATTGTCAAACACTGTAATCAAATTGCATGCAGGACATATTGTAGCAAATAGAGTTGCTCATGATTGCTTACCGTCCTTCCGTATCATAAACCCCAGCGTCACTCCCATGCTTTACTCTGTGAATGTTGTGTATATATATCGGAAACAAAAGAGAAGGTATCCAACTCTGCAAAATTTCATTTTCTTAGTGTTTGAATATTTTCTGTAGGCTTAACTATTTGTGCGCTTCAGAGTTCAAACCCAAATTGTACATTAAATGCATATGACTCTCTAAGATGATTACAACTGAATGAAAAATGTAGGCATGAGAAGCTAAATCACCAAGGAAACTTATAGAAGATGGAACGAATTTCTTCACTTTTTTCCCTCTCTCCTACTTTCTAAAGTATGGTTTAGGAAGTGCCAAAAAAGTGCTTTTTAAAGCAAGTTTGAGACTTCGGGCAAAAAAAAAAACGTAAGTTGAGACAAAAATTTTCTCATATTTACTTCAAATGTTATAAAATTGGAGAAAACACTAAAGTAGTAACTTTTAACAAAAATTATACCCAAATGAAACACTTCTGAAAATATATATCAAAGTAATGCTTATGCCACTAGTGGCGTCAGCCACTGAGTAGTGGCGTAGGACTGTTTCACGCCACTAATGGCGTGAATTAATATATAATTCACGCCACTCCCTTTGGCGTGATGCTTTATCACGCCACTAGTGGCATGAATTATACTCACGCCACTAGTGGCGTGAAACAGTTCTACGCCACTATTCAGTGGCGTCAGACTTTCTGACGCCACTAGTGGCGTAAGCATTACTTCGGTATATATTTTTAGAAGTGTTTCATTTGGGTACAATTTTTGTTAAAAGTTACTACTTTGGTGCTTTTCCCAATAAAATCACTCTTAAAAGTTCAAACAAACATGCACTAAGATGAGTTGGCTGAATGACTCACAGGTTGAGTGGGATAGCTCATAGCCAAATTGACGCAAATTGCTATAAGAAGAGAAGCAAAGATGTTAAATCCAACAGCTCGCATCCCTGAACATTTCAAAAACAATGGTTAGGTTCAATTTGAGAATTTATTTTTAACAAGTTGAGCCTAATATATATCAGGGGAAAGGGAGAAAATTGCTCCATTTTTAATACATAAGGACAACATTGTGCTACTTTTAGCTTTAAGTCACCCAGCTGATTAGGAACAAAATTAAACTTCAACCCAAATAAAAGGTAATATGCCGGTGTTACCTAATACATATACAGCACATAAATTTTAAATCTTTTAGTGAATCAAAAGCTTGAAACATTAGAATGGTTATCAGCAAACAACAAAAAACTCTTACCCATGTAAGTTTCCCAAGGGTAAACAATTCCATTGTCATCTCGATCAAAAAAGGCACAGTGCTGCTGAAGAACAGTCAAGTTGTGGTGCCTATGTTGTGGAGTACCATGAGGGTGTCTAGTGTCGGGAGCTGCCAGTGCTCTGGGCATGTCTGCCAAGAAGTCATGAATCCAGGAAAAACCAAGTGTTAATGAAGGTACTCTGTTTCATCTTCCATAACATTTAGAAACAAAAAACAAAAAAGTTTAAAGATTACATGGCTTGGGAAGAGAAGTTTCCAAGTCATCTCTGACCCTTCTCTGAGAAGTAACGGGCGCATTGTAAGCCTCAGTTATGAGTGACTCCCTCTCCTTCTCTCCTTCCATTTTTGCTTTAAGAATCTTCTTCTCAAGCTTTCTTTGGCTATACAATACTCAATGATAGTATATATATATGCTATAGTTTTTGAAGCATATGAACCGCCATTTTAGTTGTATAGATAAGGGATTGAGAAGCAGAGTAATGGAGAGGAGTACATCTAGATGTACACAAAAAGCAAGAGACAGCGAAGCTCCTCAGATTTACGTGGCTGGCATGCATAATTTAATTTCAAGGTTGAATGTTTGTTGATTCTCTGGTACAGTGTTGGTACATGTATTATGTATATGCTGTCTTTGTTGTTTGTCTTCTGAATTCTGCATTCCCATCCTTTTCACATACCTAGCATGATACTGACATTTTTGGAGTACAGTGACACACACAGATGTTTGGTGTCACTGATTCATATTTATCAGCCATATTAGGCCTAAATAAGGGAAAAGACTTCTTTCTATGGAATAAATTGTTAGATTGATTAATTTTGTATTTTGAATAAAGTATTAAGACTGTCATTAACTTTAGTTTTATAATTTTCCTCTTTTTATATCATTGACGAGTTCATCCAAAAAAAAAAAAAAAGTGATGGGTTTTTACCCAAAAAATGATGGGTTTTTATCATGATTTAGGAAGAAGAGAAAATGAAATATTGAATCATCTTATTTCACCCGAAAATGTATGATACAAGGCCTTTATATAGGGCCAATAAATGATACATCAACACAATAACAAACTACATTCCAGATTATTCTTTCTAACAGAAAACTGTTACAATTAACAAATTAATTACAACTAACAAACTAATTATATACTCTAATACCCCCCCTCAAGCTGGAGCGTGAATGTTGATCATGCCCAGCTTGACAAGTAGTGAATGAAAGGAAGAAGGAGGTAAAGCCTTAGTGAAAATGTCAGCTAACTGATCCTCAGATTTAATAGGAAGAAGATGAATCAAACCCTGTTGAAGTTTCTCACGAACAATGTGACAATCTATGTCCAAGTGTTTAGTACGCTCATGAAAAGTGGGATTTGCAGCAATGTGTCTTGCAGATTGATTATCACAATACATAGAGGCAGGGCTAGAAGGAGGCAAACCGAAATCCCTCAATAAATGAGAGAGCCATTGTAATTCACAAGTAGTTGGGCACGATATTACGCCTCTCGAAGATGAGGTAGAAGCGTAGGTTGTTTCTTAGATCGCCATGTAATCAATGCTTGATCAAGGAAACCACAAAACCAGGTTATGGAACGTCTAGTATCAACACGGCCACCCAATCTGAATCACTGAAAGCACTAAGTTTAGTATTGGAAGTAGCTAGAAAGAAAAGACCCTGAGCAGGAGCACCCTTGAGATACCGTAAAACTCGATGTAAACATTGTAAATGAACGTCAGTAGGTTGCTGAATAAACTGACTCAATTGTTGAACAGCAAATGATAAGTCTGGACGAGTATTAGTAAGGTAAAGCAAACGACCCACTAATGTACGATACTGAGAACAATCAAGTAAAGGAGTGCCAGAATCCTTAGAAAGCTTTAAATCACGAGTCATGGGTGTTTTAGCAGGTTTACAATCTAAAAATCCAGCATCCAATAATAGGTCTAAAGCAAATTTACGTTGACACACAGAAATTCCAGGAAAATTACGAGCAATCTCCAAACCAAGGAAGTATTTTACATCACCAAGATCCTTGATTTTGAACTTATCATCAAGATATGTCTTAATACGGTTAATCTCATCCAAATCAGTACCACTAAGGATAATATCATCCACATAAACCAGTAAAGCAGTAAAAGAAGAAGTAGTATTCTTCAAAAACAGAGAGAGTGGTCGATTGAGATTGGTGGTACCCACAGAAATAAGAGCCTTAGACAATTTAAAATACCATTGTCGACTAGCTGTTTAAGGCCATAAAGAGACCGTTGCAACTTACAAACTTTAGATGAAGAAGAGACAACCAAACCGGAGGAGGAAGCATATACACTTCTTCATCAAGGTCCCCATGTAGGAAAGCATTATTGACATCTAATTGCTTTAAATGCCAATTATGAGCAGCTGCAAGAGCAAGTAAGAGACGAACTGTGGTCAATTTTGCAACAGGTGAAAAGGTGTCATTATAATCAATACCCTCAACCTGTGTATAACCTTGAGCAACCAAACGACCCTTATACCGATTAAGGGAACCATCAGAGTTATACTTCTTAGCAAACACCCACTTACACCCAATAGGTCGCTACGGAAGGTAAATCGGTAATCACCCTGTATGATTTTGCTTTGCAAAGTCAGCAAGTTCAGCATGAATAGCATTTCTCCAACCCTCATGTTGAATAGCTTTAGAGTAGGTTTTAGGAATACCATCAGTGGAAATAGAACAAACAAAATGATGATATGAAGTAGATAAACGATGATAAGAAAGAACATGAGAGAGTGGATGATATATACCTTCCTCCAAAGAATCTGGTAAAACTGATGCACATTGAAGAGCGAAGTGGTAATCTTGCAGATAAGTGGGTGGACGATGAGAACGGGTGGATCGACGTGGTAAAGGTAAATCAGAAATAGAAGGAGGGGAAGGATCAGCAGGTAAAGGGGGAGACTCAGAAAAGTCTAGAGGAGGTGTAGCTTGGGGTGAGGGAATGGAATCAGTCCATACAGTAGAATCAGAATTGGAAAAAGGGAAAACTGATTCATAAAAGTGTACATTACGAGATACATGAATCTGCCTAGTATGCAAATTAAGTGTAACAAAACCTTTAGTACCAGTCTTATAGCCCAAAAAAATACATTTATGAGCCCTTGAGTCAAGCTTGGTTCTATTTTGTAAAAGGGTGGAAGAAAAACGAGACATCCAAAGACTTTTAGCATGCTAAAATCAGGAATTTTAGTAAAAAGCATTTCAAAAGGACTTTTATTTTCCAAAAGAGGAGTCGGCAAGCAATTAATGAGATAAATCGCATGAGTAATAGCATAGGACCAAAAAACCTTTGGCAAATTAGCTTGGAAAAGAAGAGCACGAGTGACATTTAGAATATGTTGGTGTTTACGTTCTACTTTGCTATTCTGTTCAGGAGTTTCAATGCACGATGTTTGATGAAGAATGCCATGTTTAGCAAAAAATTCAGTCATTGGCAAGAAATCAGAGAGAAGACGAGCTCAAGTCAATCAAAGATGAGAGAAGCAATAAACGGAGCAGAAGACACGTGATTTTGGCAGATTTCGAGCCAAAAAAAAACTGTGAGAGAGAGAAGAAAAGCCTGCTAAACGTACAGTGAACACGTGAAGCAGCAGAGAAAGTTTGAAAAAAAAAAACTAAAAAATTTAGAAGAAAAACAAGATGTCAAATACTATCCCGCTCTGATACCATATCATGATTTAGGAAGAAGAGAAAATGAAATATTGAATCATCTTATTTCACCCGAAAATGTATGATACAAGGCCTTTATATAGGGCCAATAAATGATACATCAACACAATAACAAACTACATTCCAGATTATTCTTTCTAACAGAAAACTGTTACAATTAACAAATTAATTACAACTAACAAACTAATTATATACTCTAATAGTTTTTTAATAGTGAATTTAAAATTTACATTAACTATATTATCAGTTTATCTTTTTATACGTGATGTATGAGGTGTGTTAGAATTATAATGGACAAGAGTCAAGAAGCACATAATTTTAGAAAATGATAAACAATACTATTTTTTAGCATATAGAGATCAATTTCATTTGTTCATTAAATTTAATTATATCTTTAAAATAATCGAAATTCAATTTAAAAAGGATCTCTAAGCTTAACTTAGAATAATTTGTTCTTTCTAACATTAGTTAAAAGCATTCCTTGATAATATCCCTCTAAGCTAAAAGTAAGCCAAGGATCAAGACTCAAGTCATCATGGAAACTAATATATCATTATCATTATACTATATAAAATCCAAATAATCTATAATTAATAGTAGTATTAATTTTTGAATCCATATTTCAAAAAAAAAAAAAACAATTAGTGCTGGGGCGTGAATCTTTCCTTGTGGTTTTGCTTACTTTCTTTGGGCTATATAGCCACATGCCCAAGAAAAGAGTTTAGACCCATAAAAGGCCCAAAGCCGAGGGAAGAACAATAAAATCTACTCGTATTTCGTTAAACCTCAGATTTGCGAGCCAGCGATAGGTATGGCGAGCGAAGCCGTAGTGGAAGGAGCTGAAGTTGTGGCCGCATCGACGGAAGCGGTGGCGGTGGCGGCGGCGGAGGCGGTGGCGGCAGATACAGTTTCCAAGCATAATCTCGATAGAAAATGGACTTTCTGGTTCGATAATCAAACAAAGCCCAAGCAAGGTGCTGCTTGGGGAACCTCGCTTCGCAAGGTTTACACCTTCGACACCGTCGAGGAGTTCTGGTGGTAAGCTTTCCTATAGGATGGTATTTCTCTTATTCATATTTGGGAGATTTAGCTGGTGGTTATGGATTCGGGGAATTTTAAGGGCAAATAGAGGAGATTTGATGAGATCATAGATCTCCTGAGGTTGTTTTGTTGGGAGATGCTCTGTTGATCCACCGTTTTAAAAGTTTCTCTAGTTTTTGTTTAGAAAAGTTTGTTATTTACAAAGCATGGGATTGATGGTGCTATGGGTTTTAAGAAATCTCTGTTGTTACTCTTTTGCTTCAGATTTGCTAATAGCAAAACATTTGTAACCTGAAATCCTCCTGTAGTTTGCATGATCAGATATTTAAGCCCAGCAAGTTGCCGGGAAATGCGGATTTCCACCTGTTCAAATCTGGAATTGAACCAAAATGGGAAGATCCTGAGTGCGCTACTGGAGGAAAGTGGACTGCGACCTCCAGTAGAAAGTCCAACTTGGATTCCATGTGGCTTGAAACTGTAATGATAGTGCTGGCCATTTTGTCCTCTTAGCTAAATACATGAAAATCTTTTATACAATTTTTTTTAATCATTTGATTCCCATTCAATAGTTGATGGCTTTGATTGGGGAGCAATTTGATGAGGGTGACGACATATGTGGTGTGGTTGCAAGTGTGCGCCAGAGGCAGGACAAAATTTCATTATGGACAAAGACAGCAGCAAACGAGGCTGCCCAGGTCTGATTTCTTTCTAACTAATACTTGCAACGTCACTTAATGGTGTTTCTCCTGCTTTACTACATGCCTGGACGGATCCAGGTTTTTTTTGGGTGGGTGGATAACATTCTCACGTAGAGATATAAATATATATTAAAATATTTGTCTAGAAAATATGAAAAATTATCTTGGTAATTTGTGGAAAGTATGGCATCCTTTCGTGTCATAAAATCCATCGATAGTTGTGTTTATGTTGAATTTTTCAGCAAGTTCCCCTGTGTCATCTTTATTCTTCTTGTCTATGGCTATAAGCTGGCATGCAAAAACCCTCTTGTCTTCATGTAGTTGAATTATAATTATTAATGATTTGGGCTTAACCATGTTGTCCTCATCCTCTGATGTAACTATAATTTGAGAGAAAGTCTAAACCTTTAAATATGGAACTGGTTTTATGTCAAAATCGTTTGGGATCTCCATTAATGAGAATGGAAGATTCTTCATTGAAAAGTATCAAATGCTTTATATGCTCTTCTCTTTGTTGGTCAATCTTAATATACACTTCTCACATGCTGACATCTCATTTCTATCTTGAATTATTGTTTGCTTGATTACAAGGTGCATTTTAGTGAGGGGAAACCTTTTTTTCTTTTTGGTTGATGTATTTTATAGATGGTTTTATTGTTTCTGTTGGGAAGCATCATTTTGCAACTACTATACAATGGTCTCATGTGCATCTGTATGCGGAAGTTTATTTCTGTGATCTGGCATTTCTTCATTAAAAAATTGTTTTGTTCTGATACTATTCAGTGTATTAGTTTTCCAGATATCTTTTCGTGCTTTGGAACTTTACAGCTTTTCATTCTAATTTTACTAGTCAAGTGTTGGTAAAATTGAAGTTCTAGTGCCACAGTGGCATCAAGCACCTTGGCACCTCCCAGAAAGTGAGAAAGGGAAGGTCGTTGATTTAATCCCTAGGTGGGTTTGTGGGTATGGAGGAGGGTTGTAATGGGTGGGTGGTAGTTCGTGTTTGTGTTTTTTCATTACATAAACCTTTTAAAAATTAAGATTCTTTGCTGGTAATATCTCTGCTTCTGTGATACGTGCTTGTTGCAACAGCTGTGGCATAAAGTTGTGCAATGTATGTACATGATTGTGATCTGTGGATTGCTTGTATTATGTTGTTGTCATTGTGGAACTATATGCCAATGATGCTTTTGTTATAACTGGAATTTTATTTGGTTAATGATACATTAGTTTTATAGCCAGCAATCTTTAACTCTGGGAAAGACATGCAACTGAATTGGATATATGAGATTCGTGGGTAGAATCGTTCTACCTTGATTAGATTAGTGAGTTTCTCATGTTTCATTATCCTTCTTTTACTATGAGACAGAGTTAAAGGTTATGAATGTAGTGTGCTTGTTTAGATTGAATGAGATAAATGAATATATTTTATCAAGCAGCTACATAAGATCCATTTCATTCAGGATCAGGATCATTAAATGGTAACTTAGTGTCCCTGAGGATTCAGTGAGTTCCATAATTGTATTGATTCTGTTCTGACCAATTTCATCTTTTCATGCCTAAAGTCAGTGATACGTTCTGTTTATTCGATTGTGATTTTAGTGAACCAAAACACATCACATCACGTTTGATTTGAGCTTGTTACGATTATGAAATGTGTGCAGATGAGTATTGGGAGGAAATGGAAGGAGATCATTGACGCCAATGATAAGATCCATTACAGCGCTCATGTATATTTCTCGGCTCTACTCTGTTTTTCTTTTCAGATTGGCTACCAAAAAATATATTGGTAATTTTCTTTTCTCTACTTGTTGTAGGATGATTCGAAGAGGGATAGATCAGCAAAGAGTCGATACAGTGTGTAATGGCTTACTGGATCGTTCCTTGATTTTATGTTAGACGGTTCACCTATTTATGCCTTGATTATTAGAGCATAGATTTTTTGTTCAAACGTTAGTTTCCTCTTTGTTTTCCTCCCGATGCTCTCTTCTGGATGTATTACCAAAAGAATATTGATTTTTGTAGCACTATAGAATGTTTCCCATCAACATGTACTGCGATTTATACTGATCTTGTGCAGTTTTACTTGTTCATTTTTTTCGTTCTAAAAGTTTGAAGAGGCGAGACTTCACAACTGAGTTTACTCGTTTTCCTTTTATTTGAATTGATACAAATGAAATGAGTAGATAGGGGAAGGAAAACTGTTAAATATATATGTATGTATTATAAATGATATCCACGTTTTATTACTTGCAATCTTATATCGATTCAATGAGACAATGAGCAAATATCAGAGGTAATACGAACTTGATTGCAAATTCAGTGGTGAAAAAGGTTACTATAAGTGAAAGAAAACGTCAAAGCAGGTCAAATTAAGTGGATGCCATTAATGGGATCGCAAGTGATAAAGGGCCCTATTAATTTGATCATTTAGTATAGAAAGAACAGAATAAGACGAGTATAATTGAAGAATGAAGGTTGCATGAGTGGAGATGAGTTCCTAGTTTTACATTGTCTTGTAAAAAGGTGACATTTATAAAGTTCAAACTTCAACTTTCACCCCATGAAGATATGATTTCATTTTGCTAATTCCTTTATTATGCAAGGAACCCAAGCCTTTCTCCATTCTTCTTGGCCAGCCTAATCAGTCCTTGTCTCTGTTTTGCATCTGCTCCAATTGATTTGCAGAACTCCGTAATTACCTGACCCACAATTCAAACCATATTAGCAAGTTCTGACTCTCACAATTCATGCTACCTTCTCTACCTAAAAATCAGCATGACCAAACATCACCAACACTAGTTGCTTCAAACAAACTCAATTCTTGGAAAACCACAATGTTAGGTGCCAAAAATAATACTCCCTCCGGTCCTAATTATAAGACATATTTAACCGATTTTGGGGGGATTAAGGAGAAGAGTTAAATTAGTTGATTTTACTCATTTTCCTAAAATGTCCCTATATAAATTTAAAATGACATAAGTAAAAGTGAATCAACAACTCCTACCACATACCTCTCTGACCTAGATTTTTTCTTTCTACACGTTTTCTAATTGAAATAATAGTCTTGATATATATACATATATGTGCGTATATATATGTGTGTGTGTGTGTGTGTACATATATCTACACACACATATTTATATATATCTGGACACACACACAAAGATATACATATATGTACATACACATGGATACACAAATATACATATATGTATAAACACACACACACACATGTGTGTGTAAATCCAATAATTTAAAAGTTTTACTTACTGGAAGAGTCTACGCATCCACATACATACACTTACCAAAAACCAAACACACTTGAGAGAATAAAACTAAGGGTATTTTAGGAAGAAATTGACAAAAATTAAAATGTTGTCTTATAATTAGGATCAAAACCAACTCTCAAAAGTTGTCTTATAATTAGGACCGGAAGGAGTATACTTTAGTGCAGCCATAAAAGGACTCTTCAAACTTCTAGTTTTCTTTTTATGCAGTGATACCTGAGTCAGCTTGCATGCAATTTTAATTACTTCAATTCTCTAGGCCTAATTGTAAACAGAGCATTCGCCTAAGAATTCAGAGCATGCTCAAGTTTCAAATAAACTTGTAAATTGAAGTTGTTTCCATTCAGTCCAATCCAAACCAAACAAACTCCCAACATGCGTATTACACTATTATGTGAGTATGAATCAGTTCAAAACATATTCCACCTCCTTCTTTTCTCCCAGAAATTTCAAAACATATCCTTAAAATTTGGAAACAGAGCAACTAAGCAGCAACATGAACATGGCGTACCTGAGAGTGTAAAGCAATGGCTTTGCCTCGAAGCTGATTGAATCGCTTCTTGCCAACGATATTGCGGGTGACGACCACAATAGGGGCAAACAGACCCTTCCCTTCATTGATGTTCTTCATCATGGGCTTGCACCTCACTGCTTTCCTGTTCACAAATGGAACTTGAGAAGGCACCGATTTCACCAACACGCTGTAATCTTCACCCGCCATTGAAGAAGCTCCCCAACTTCCATAGAAAGAAGACCCAATTACAGGAATTGCAGAAGCCATTTCCAAAACTCAACCTTTCTCGGCGATGATGTTGGTGGTGGTGATTGTTGATTTCAGAGGTGGAGATAGATAGATGGGTGTTTGGTGATGGGTTTTATTAGTTTTGTTTGTGTGAAAGATGGGAGCTTTGGGTGTTAATTTTTGTGCCAGAGGTTCATAACTTGGAATATAGTGTGATGAGGAAGAAGGAAGCGTTAGCAGCCACACAATCTGGTGGCTTTGATTTTTAGTTATGGTTTTTTACTTTTTTCGTTAGTCCAAAATTCTAGAGCACCTCACGTATATGAATTGTACTCGACACAATTTTGCTAGTGTGGTCCCTTTTGCCTTGGAGAGAATATCTTGATCTCGAGTTCTAAATTCTAATGGCTAGCTTGTATATCGTGGGCCCGTCTTCATCCTCACAACCACCGTTGGATGAATCCACCTGGCATCACTCCCACCGTCACTTTGAAGGAAGAAAATTATACAGGAAAAAATACCACCAAATTCCATGCCTTTGAATTTTGTGTTAAACATGTGGATTTGTTTCTAGTCCTAATACAATGGAGCATGTGTTCATGAATGAACGCCCGCAAACAAAGTGGGATACCAACCTTAAATTTGGTGTGGACATGATGCTTCTTTCTTTCTTCCAGCCTCCAACAGTTCAACATGTCGGCATTGCATTTTCAACCTCACCTACGTTATTTATTTATTTCGTTCTTTTTTCTTGGAGACCATAACCAGAAACATGTATACATGGTGGAAGATTGCTGACATTCCACGCGCGTGTATTTCTTTCTATCCCATGTGTGTCAATCTCTTATAAGACAATGGCTCTATACCCCACCTGTGGAAAATTTATGACAATAACTTCAATATTCATTTGATTTGATGACCTTGATGAGTTAAAGAATCGATACATCAATTGACTTCTCTTAACATGAGATCAAAAATAACAATTCAATCACGCATCAGAAACAACGAATTCGTCTTACATGGCCCTTGAGAGGATGATCTTGCAACAGGTTACTATTGATTAGCTGTAAAGGTTGTGAAAAATTGCTAAATACAACAATTTTGCGGTAACAACTGTATATGACACTTTTAAATTCTTATTAATGAAGTCTTGTACTACGCTCATTTTTAGATAGCCACGCATCACATATCCATGATTTTAATTGAAAGCTTTGTAGTTTGTAATTATATGCTTTAAAAACATAACTTTCACAAAAATTATTACTACCTCCCATTACACTACATAGCTTTTATGTTTAGGATGGAGGAGTAATATCTTTTAAAATCTTAATAACAATTTTAAAACTTTGAACCATAATTATACTTTTATTTTTAAAATTTAGAATTAATTTGTAAAGTTTCAATTTTACCCTATATTTAGAATCCATGTAATATCTTTTTAATGTATTACTCATTCAATCCCATATTTAAGACTAAAGAAGAATTACATCCGCTGAAAATATCTTGTCACCTGATACTTGGTACTCTGGCAATAATTCTGAAAATTTTTATTCCAATTTTTTCTAGTTTTATTCGTAGAATTTGCATTTATGATTTATATCTAAACATTGATATCATTTTTCAAAAAAACTGCATTTTGGTTCTAAAAGTCCCAAAACTCATTCAGACGCCGACGTGTCAGCCTGCCACCGTATCTGTGAGGTCGATGCAGAGTTTTCATTTCCCCCTGATTCTAGAGAGAAAAAGCACCAAAATAATTTTTGTAAAAAAAATATTTACTAGATTGAAACACATTTGAAAGTAATTACTAAACTAATGCAGTTAAATACGTCACTTGACAGAACGCCATTAGTCGCGTTAGAAAGTCTCATGCCACTGGATAGTGGCGTAAAACTGTCTAGCGTGAATGTGTCTCACGCCACTAGTGGCGTGAATGTAGTTCACGCCACTAGAGTGACGTGAATTTAATATTTACACCACTCTAGTGGTGTGAATAATTCACACCACTCTAGTGGCGTGAATTATATTCACGCCTGAGACAGACTTACTCCACTACCTAGTGACGTGAGACAGTCTTACATCACTACCCAGTGATGTGAGAGTTTCTGACGCGACTGGTGGCGTCCTGTCAGATTACGTATTTAACTGCATTATAAAATTTTAGGAAAGGGGTCGGGTTCACCCACGATCCAAGGGCAGGGCGAAATCTCCCTTCCTCCTAGGTGATACCGATGTTTGGACAGGGCGAGCCGTCTATTACCCTGCGTCTTAACCAACTCTAAGATCGAACCCTCCCCTTTAGTGAGAGTGTCCAACCCCTTTGCGGGCTCTGCATTAGTTTGACAATTACTTTGCTTCAATTCAATCTGATAAATAATTTTTTTAAAAAAATTATTTTGGTGTTTTTCCCGGTTCCAGACGGCCCCGAGAAAATGTCAACGTGAAGCAGAACAGAGACGAAGGCTAGCAAGCTTCACTGATGGCATCGATGGCGACCCATTTCTCAGGCTTCCTCTTCTTATTCCCCTTCGGCCTCCGCCGCCTGCTCTTTTCTTCCTCCCTTTACCTGAAAGACCCCTCTAATTTCCGATCCAAACTTTGGTATTTCTCTCACCCCTCATGGAAGAACATTGATCTCTATTTTCTCCTCGTAGCCCTTCCTATCGCTTCCTTCTCTGAGTTTGTCATCTTCTTATCCTTTTCCGGCCACCAAACCTACCGATTCGCGTTTTTCCTGCAATCAATCGCACTTTTGATCTTCTGGGTCCTGATCCTTTTCATTTTAGCTCAGGAATATTTGGGCGCATCTATGGTTAACGAGAGTTTTGTTTTCATTTTCGGATCTATTTGCTTTCTCGTGGAGTATTCAGCGATCGGTAAAGGAATTGCGGGTCTTGGTGGAGTCGTCTACGGATTCTTGGGTGAATTAACTCTTGCTTGTGTCGCTGCTTGCCTATACTTATCAATTAAGCCAACTGCTTTTTTCGCCGATTTTTTGCTCTCTTCGGGATTGATTTTTAAGGGTACATGGCTGCTGCAAGCTGGATTTTCTTTGTACACCGATGCTTTTATGTTGAAGGGGTGTAAAAAGATTTCACTTTCTTCGCCATCTCTCGAGAATGTCGATGTAAAATGTGATCTTCACGAGGATAGTCTGAGGGGTATCACATTGATGCATTTCATCTTCACTGTGCATGCCATTGTGGTGCTGGTTTTGAGTCTCGGACTATTTGGGTTGCTAGCGAGTAACAGAAAGTTGAGATGTGGAGAGACAAGGGGACCATTACTAGCTGAGCTTGAATCGCCTCAAATGCTTGTGCATGCTCTTCCTGGGCAGGAGATCGAATAAAATGTATCATTTTTATGTAGGGGAAAAAAAACTGTGCAGTTTGACTCTATTTCCTTTCCTGACAGGTGGGCAATTGGTTACAAGTTTGATGTTGGCTAATGGCAGGTTTTCAGAGCACTACAGTTTGATAGATATTTAAAATTCATGAATGTCATAGAATTTATAATGTATATAGTGAGGGTAATCTTTTACTGTATCTTGCACACTGAGTAGTTTATTTACAGTTGAGGAAGTTCCATTCGAGAAATCTAAAGACAATAATTCAATATTTATCTGAACATAAAATGACCTTATAATGCCTTCTGTTTTTGTTGATCTAGATTGTTTCTGCCTAATTCTCTGTTCTTGAACATATGAGCACTGGGTAATTTGATTATACTGCCAATGACGTGGTTGTCCTCTTCTTGTACCTTAAACTTCTAATAGTTTTACAAGTATCCAAGTGTGAATCCCTTTTTTGTTTGGTTTGAAACACATGGATCAATAGCTCTCTTATACTTGTTCACTGACAAACAAAATATACAAGTTAGAATGAGCTGTAGTATGATTATTGTTGACATGCAATTGTGATATTTCTCTTAAAAGATTTGAGCTGGTTGGCAGAGGAAGTTATGTTCTATAACTGACATGGAAAATTCATGGAATTGAAGTGGGATATTATCTGGAGCTATTATGCTTGTTTGTCTTTCCTCGTAGCGAAGTTATGCTGAGTAATTTGTGTAGATTCCTTGACAGTGGATAAATTGAAGAGACCTATTGTTCCGCTTCATTACTCTCATCTAGTCAAATGAATTTTATGTACATCTGTGTATATGAAAATCCATTCATCTTTGGGTTTTTTTATCCCTCACTGTCTGGTGGAACAGATTCTGTTTAAAACTTCATTATGACAACATTAACATTGGATATGCCTATCAATGGATTGAACAGTTTATGACTCAAGCAATGCTCTTTCAGGACTTGATCAGGTTAACTGATATGTCTGGGCAATTTTGCTCTAAAAAAGTGTCAAAAGGGGAGCAATTTTACCTAGCCGTTATTCTATTTAATTTTGACCATTAGTTGACCAAATATACTAAACTGACAGCCTACATGTCATCCACATCATTTATGTTAAATATATGTATAAATACCTTTATTTTATTTTTGAACTTATTACTCATATAGTAAACGATTAAAAGCTAACTTAAAAATTGCATAAATTAAAAATATGTTAGTTGCAGGTAAACCTGTTACTATTTTTCTTCATTGCGGTTATAAGTTGTTAACAAATGTAATTAAAGAAGAATCAAGATGAAGATGATGAAAAATCATATTGTATTATTACAAAAGAGTAACACGCTCTTACAAGGAGTAACACTCGTAGTTATCTCTAAAACCTCTTAAAACTATTAGAATAATCTTGAAGGAATACCAAGTTAACTTCCTTAAAGAAAGAGACCAAGTTAACCCCTCTCTACAGATGCTGAGGATTCCACATCCAACACACACTAAATCACAATAACTAAACCGGCCTTAACCAACTATTCAGCTAATTACCTTATATTTTTTAACACAAGTATTGTCATCCAGAGAAAACAACTCACTCACATGCTTTTACATTTTTTTTTTCTTTGCTTGATCAAATGAAAAATTTGTTTTAAATTAAGAAACTTAATCACATGAATTAAGCTGCATATGTGGAAGCTACCTGCTTCGAACCTCATATATATATATCTACTTGTTATTTACTCTCAATTTAATTAATCTAATTGACTAAAAATATTTCTATTTACTTATTTAGGGTCTCACTCACCTGTCGGTGTTTTTTTTTTTTTGTTGCTCTGCAATCAGCAAAAGTATTTAAAAATAAAAAATAGAGCAACCTATCTATCTGCCATTTTGAGCAAAGAAAAAAAAAAATCTATCTGCCGTCAAAATTTCTGACAACAAAATAATCAAACTCTCCAAAAATACTCGTGTATTTTAAGATGTGCGTGAACTACTACTTTTTTAATATTTTGTGACTCACTTTAGTTTTAATCAAAAAAAAAAAATTGCGACTTTTTGCCGTATACGAAATTTACTGATGTAACTTTATGGATATGGAATAATTATGAGATAGAAATAAAGAATAAATATATAGAGCACCGAATCTTTCTGCAGTGAGACATTAGCGTCCACGTTCAATGGATTGGGTTTGGACTCAGTATGGATGCTCTCAAATAAAGACATTGTCTATTGTTTTTTGTGAAAAATAAAATCAATATTGATGGCAAAAAAAAAAAAAATCAAAACAATATTCATTCATTTTTTTTAAGATGATTGGGAAAAAGTCCCTCATTAGAAATTTATTTGATGAAAATAGCGTTTCACCCTCAATATTGTCTGCTTTGAGGGTCATCACCCCCTCACGGCTTTAAAACGCGTCAAGAGGAGGCAGTATTCAGACCCTTAACAGGCATCTTTCGTTTCCTTCCCCAGCCGATGTAGGACATAACAATTTTCACTAATAAAATATTTATAAGAACTACTTCTTCTTGATCAGTTTTTTTTTTTTTCTTATCGACCAGCATCCATAATCAATAATTATTAAGTAGATCATAAAAATTAAAATTGTAATTATTTTAGATCATTATAAATAAATAATTAATCATTGCATTCATATAAAAATGTCTGATTTCAGTGGGGCATTAGTGTTACCAACGGTTTCAATGCTTTTCAAATACATTTTTACCCAGTGAAATTATTTGAAAACGTATTTTAGAAAAATGATATACTTTCACCTAACATAGTTGGAAAAAGGGCAAGTCCACATTTAGGGGAAGTCTCATTTAACATGAATTAAACAATTTAAGGATTTTTCTTTTTTCTTATTTTTTTTTACCAATTATTTTCATATTTAATTGATAGGTGAGTGACCCGAATTGGAGAGCAACAATCACTTCAATATTTGCTGTTGTTTGAAATGGGATTGGCGGCTCAGTAGAAATAAAGAGCAAAATATTTTAATTATACCTTTATTTTGTCTTAATTATAAATGTTTTATTTAAGAACATATATATGTACACATTAATTTAAACATTGATCTCCATTAAAGAATATTTTACAAAGTATAACAGAATAAATCTTGTTTATTAATATATCCCTTTTAATACTAAATTTTATCTTTTTTTTTAAAGCTTATTTAGTATTCACTAAATATTTAATTAATAGATTTAGACAAAATTTAAGTAACTTCTACTTTAAAAAAAATGAAAACATCGATTTAAGAATATTAATAATTTTTCTAAAAAACATGTGTTCAACGAAGTATATATAAAAAATTTAAATTAATAAATCAACATATTAATATATCATACTTAAAGTTAAATCATTTTATAGTCTTCAATTGACACTTCAAAATTTTGGGATCAAGACTAGATCCAAGTACAATCGTTTTCTTCAGGGGTGGAGTCGGGGTGCTAGGGGTGGCCCCCTAAAATTATAGAAGTCGACCCAAAATTTTAGAAAATTGTTGTATTTTAGTCTAATAAAATTTTTAACATTTTTACTTTAGTCCCTAGTAGAAGTTTAATGGAGGGACCAAAATGTAAATATTGAAATATATATGAAGCTAAAATATAATTTTCTACAATTTTGGGTCCAATTCTGTAATTTTCCCCCCTTATTTCAAATGCTGACCCCACTGTATTCTTTTCTGTAATTTTCGCCCCCCTAATTTCAAATCCTAGTTCCGCCCCTGGTTTTCTCTTAGATCCTCCGAACTTGCCTTCCATGCAAGTTGAAAATGTTCGAAGCATAAACAATTGTTTGAACTTAATTATTTTAATTACATTTATTATTTTCAACTTTCAAAATATTAGAAGCAACTGAGTGAGAAAAATAATGTATAAAGTTCAAAATGTTGAAGAAGAAAAATGCTTCCCTAAAAACAGCTCTAATGGAGACATCCAAAATTTTCAATTTTTTTTTTCTCAATAGGCTATTTTTTAATCAATAAAAACCAAAATCATCAATTAGAATTTTAAAATTTTGGGATTTAGCAGCAAGCAGGGGCGGAGTTTCTTAGGGACAATCCCCCCAGAAACCCCAGAAAAAAAAAAAAAATCTGTTCAGAATTTTTTGGTTTTGTTTAATATAATGTGTTATCTTATATATTAGACTGATTAAAATAATTTTATGGGTAAAGAAGTAAAAATACACTTGTGCTTTACCCCTGAGAGCGCCCAACACCATATGTTTTTTTTAGAGCAAAAATACACATGTGGTTATCTTTTTAGAGTAAAAGTCGCATCCCACCGTTATGTTACTGTTCACTTCAGCTCTTTCTCTCTCATCACAGTGAACAGTAACATAACGGTGGAATGTGACTTTTTTCCAAAATGATAACCACGTGTGTATTTTTGCTTCCAAAAAAAGCATATGGTGCTGGGCGCTCCTGGGGTAAATCACATGTGTATTTTTGCTCCTTTATCCTACTTTTATTATACATTTGGCCCTCTAATTTTTTTAAAAAAATTAGTTAATAAGTATATATTTGACCCCCCAAAAATATCCCAAGATCTGTCACGGTGGCAAGTACTCCCTCTGGTCCTTATTATAAGGCACCAACTACCATTTATCGCGGACCAAGAAATGGAGGTTAAGTCATTAATGAGGTCTAAAAGTAATAAATGTTTCCAACTTTACCCCTACTTTAATGATGTACCAGCAGGTTTAAATGAGTTAGTTAAAAATGAGGGCATAATGGAAAAATAGTAATAAATGAGTTAGTTAAAGTAAGTTGGTGCCTTATAATAAGGACAAAAAAATGTTGGTGGTTGGTGCCTTATAATAAGAACTAGAGGGAGTATGATTTTATCTTCCTCCATGCTTGCCTTCCAACAGCCAAAGTGTAAGGAATGGCCATGTGCATTCTGGAAATGTTGCTTTTAGAATGCTCCAAAAACTGCTTGACCCTACACAAAATCATGAAACTATTGACTAATTATTATATGAATTACCAACTACTTTTCTTAAATCACACTACTCTTTAGTAAGTCACTACTATATTAGTACTCAATATTTTTGGATATAATTCTATATATAATATTCATCTCTTGGCATGCTATGCAAATTAATCATATATTTTTATTGTTTTCAAAACTTAATGAAAAATATTTAAGGTTCTCCAAGGCTTACTTGTGCTGATCCAAACTGCCAAGGTTGTCTAGGTCTTATGACCTAATAATGCTAATTTCTAAAATGAAAGTTTTGATTTTGAAGTATTTATAATTATAATAAATTTGCGAGTTAGAAAAACATGGAGAATTGTTATAAGGTCTTAATAAAGGGTTTAATTACCAAGAACAACAACGAAGGAATATGTAATGATATGTTATAAGAAATAATTATAGATTTATTTAGTGACTTCTCATTGAGACTTTAATAATTAAATCTTTTTCTTTTTCTTTTGCTCGAGAATTAAATTTTTTTCTTGAAAACTTTCAAATGGTCAAAGTTGTCAATTTAATAGTGCTACTCCCTCCCTGACATGAGAGTTGTGACAAGCTAATTAAGTTAAATTAAAATATTTATATTTTTTCATTTTTTTTAATTAATTTGTTTGACTTATAAACTGATATATAATCTAATCATACACAATACTTTGATTAAGTAATTTTATTTAAATTTCTTAATATATTCAAAACAAGTCAACTGGCTCTTATATTAAAATATTTATATTTATTGTTATTCTTTATATTAATTGACCTGACTTATAAATTGATATACTCTTTCTGATCCTTATTATAAGATATCAATTAACAATTCTCATAAACCAATAAAATCAGTTAAAGTCAGTAAAGTTGTCATACAATTTAAGTATCTTCCAATATCACCATTACTAATTGTATTAAACTATAATATTACATTAATTATTACTCTCATCCACCACCCTTATTAATTATGGGCATACATGAAAAAATATAATTAATGCCCTTTAGAAACAAGCAAGTACCTTATAAAAAAGAAAAAATACATAATTAAATAATAATTTACTCTATATTTAACTTTGAGCTATTGGGAAGGTTATAAGTGTTTATGCATTAAGACAATGTTCATTATCCCTCGATTGGGAACGATGAATGCATTAAATGGAGATGAAATAGAGAAAAAATTGGGGAAGACATTCCTCTCCCTTTTGTGACGTGTCGAAATCCACAGGACAACCTGTTACGGCTTGACGAGAATAACGAACATGCCACAATTCCGATTTCTACGAACACCTTATCTTCTCTTCCGATGAGCACCGTCCGATCCGAATAAGTTCGGCCGATTAATTAATTAATTAAATTCTTAATCCTTTAAAGCCCTTTCATTCTCTCATCATTGTCGCTGTCTCTCTTTATCAGCGTTTTTCTTTTCTTTCTTTTTAAATGAATACCAGCTGGGCGATCGTTTCTGTTCCTTTTACTTTTTTATTAGCTGTTTATGGTTCAATTTCGGTTCTGGTAGGCTGTTACTTTGCGACGAAAATATTTGCCCGTCTTTTTCTCCGCACAAATATCAACTTCAACTTCCTTTCGACACTCAGATTTTCTCTCTGAGCTGAAACCAGTCTGGGATTTTCCTTTTCCCCTTTCCCCTCTGATTGTTTTCCCCAAGCTCTAATTCTCTGCTTCAACGTACAGCTAAATCATGGAGAAAGCGTTGACCCCTGCCAAATGATATCTTGAACCCTCCCAAACGCTGAATTTCTGGTGATTTAGGATCAATTAGGACTTTTCGAATTCCAAGATTTTCTGATTCGGTCCGCCTCTATATCGGTGGACCTATCTGGAAGAGTGTGGCTGTTGATGGATACGGCTGCCAAGGAATCTAACGGCTGTGTGGATAATAAGCCTGTGGCTTCTGTAGATGCTGAAAAGATTGAGGATCGAACTAATGGAGAAGATGATAGCGATTCGCATTCTTTGTTGCCGCCACGTAGAGGAGGGCTTTCGAGTAAGTCGAATAAAACCCGACGGAAAGTCCAGTGGAACGACAGGAATGGAAACAAACTTGTTGAGGTGTTGGAATTCGTACCGAGGTAAATTTCCTCATTAATATACCCATAAATTAGGTTATAGCGAAATATTTGTTCTTTGGCCATTTTTTCAGTCCCTCCAATTTTGATATCTCCGATTTTATTAGTCCAGGAGCTAAACCATATCTGTTAATCTGCTTATGTTTATCGGTTATTTATGATGGTAGTATGGTTTTGATAGCTTAAGCATTTTCTGCAAAAAGTTGATTTAGTCTGGAAACTTTATTCTTTATCATTTCCATGCTCATTGCCTCTTAATCAAACTCTGCCAATGGAGTTCGTTATGGTTAGAATGTAACGTGTCTTCTTCATGATCATTAGTTATTTGGATTCACATGTTCTAATTTTGAGGGTACAAGCACTATCCGCTAAAAAGAAAAAGAGTACAAGGCATTACTACCACCTTTTAGTCTGTGTTGGTGTCTGTAACGGCAAGTTGAACTAGAAATAGGAAATGGATTGCCTGATTTTGTGCTATCTATTTTGTACATGATGAGTGACGGTGGCTTTTGTTCTGTCTCTACTGAATTTACGGAAAAGTTTCCCCATCCTTATCTTTTGTTTCCTTCTTCGTGCTTTTGGCTTTTTCTGTCACCGCTGCCAACTTCCGTGATAAATTTTACTTTGAACTTGCTTTTTTTTCCTCACTCCTTTTTTATTTAGCTTACTTGGTTATAAACAGACTATTATCTGTTTTCCATTTTTCTAACATCTATCCCTAATCTCAACCTAACTGATGGCTGGCCTTTTGTTTAGATCGCTTGAGAACTTGTAGCTTTCCCCTTACCAGCTGCCGTTTATATCATGCCATAACTTAGCTTGAAAAAAGGAATGATTCTGATCAAGCTAACTTAAAGTCCTCCCACTTTTTACAGCCAACTTTGCTTTGGTTAGGATAGTTTATATACTCCCTCTGGTCCTTATTATAAGGCACCAACCACCAACATTTTTTGGTCCTTATTATAAGGCACCAACTTACTTTAACTAACTCATTTATTACTATTTTTCCATTATGCCCTCATTTTTAACTAACTCATTTAAACCTACATCATTAAAGTAGGGGTAAAGTTGGAAACATTTATTACTTTTAGACCTCATTAATGACTTAACCTTCATTCCTTGGTCCACGAGAAATAGGTAGTTGATGCCTTATAATAAGGACCAAAAGGAGTAATATGTATAGCATCGTTGTGCTATGTTTGAATTGTACTTTCTGGTCAGGTGAAAAGAATTTGTACTTTTTGGTGGTTTATCTTTTACCAGTGTCCAAAAAGACTTCAGAATAGCGTCGGTGCTTCATAACTTGTGTTTCTATATTTTTCTCATTTTCTTTTTTCTTTTTCTTTTTCATAAATGGAGGATACCTCGTCAATCGTTAAGTGTGACTCTCTTTTGGGGGTGTATGTGATTGAATTTGAGTGCGCCAAAAGAAAATGTAAAACGTTTCTCATTTGCTTCTGAGAACTTGAGACAAGTTAAAAAAGATAGAAGATGTTGAGTTGGTTCAGATTTTATGCAGACTTGTAAAATACTTGTCAGACGATACCTGGGCTTTATAAGCCCAAGGTCTTCAGGATTTGCTGTAGATCAATTTATTTTTTTGGTTGCTGACCCGATTCACCGGAACCTTCGATCCCGACTAATACGAATTCGCCATGAGTCGGGTTCACGACCGTGGGGAAAAAGCTCCCAACACCATTTTTTCCATTCTTATGCCTTGAACCAAGGACGTGGTTAATGTAGATCAATTTCTTGATGCCTGCACCATTTAGCACAGGAGATTTTTGGAGGCCTTATTAAGCTCCTTTGTTCTTGGGCTTTAGCAGTTTAGCTCTCAAATATGGTGGTGTTCATGAGTACGGCCACTTTTATTAAGCAATCATCTGAAGGTTCATTAGCTAACTGAAGCATTTTATAGTAGGAACCCTCTTTTGTTCAGTGTTTCTTCTTTATAGAGTCCAACACCATGATGCAGCACTGAATTATTTGTTGTTCCTATTTTCCTTTAATTTTAGGAATGCATGATTAAGGGAATTATCCTCTCACTTAGTCCCTAGTATCAAGGAAGCAAAGCAAATAAATTATGTTAAAAGAAAACAAAAATGTGGGTTTCATGTCTTGGTATGGAAGAGTGCATGGAAATGTGCATAATTGCTCGAGTACACTGGAATAAGGAGATAACTATGGGTTTCGGAGAGTTAATTGGTTTAATGTTTATATCCTAGCTGCCCACTTATGAGGGAGATGATAGGGTAGAAAAGCTTTTTGTCCTGATTGGGTTTTGAAGTATAACCAAAACCTAAATGGGAAAGGATTTAGGGTTGATTTATCTGCCTAATGAGACGTGGAAGATGACATTTGGGTAAAAAGCACTTCAGTGCCCATGTTTTGGTCATTCATTATTGCTTAGTTTGAAAAGTGGTTACAAGTTGCAGTTGTCAAGATCGAGCAACTTGCATTCTGTAGAAACTAGAGGGGAAAATGTGTGTAATTGTAGAGAGAAGTTTTGGTATAAACCTTGGGCCCACTCTATATTTTCTTTTCATTGAATCACGTAACTCATGTAACTAGATGTTGTACAGTTCTATTTCATATATGCTGTAATCTGTGCTTAAATAACTTTCCCAAGAAAAAAACATATAAAACAGAAAAATAAAAGGATAAAGGAATTGTGGTATATGAAGTTCTCTTGCTTACCTGGGATGCAAAAGTATTTAGTAATACAAATTCAATGTACTAAACAAAATGGACCTGAGTCTGGCATATCCAAATCTATCTCATATCTGGTCTCCTGATTGTGTCTGCAGTGATGATAGTGACTCAGAGGATGAGGATTCAGATTCTTGCATTTGTACAATAATGTAGAGATCCTTTAGATAAACTGTCTCGAACATTCTGCTGGTTAATCAAGAAGTCATTCTTGCGACCTCTGTTGGTGAAACGCAGATTACAACCATCAGTTCAATAACCAAGATTGGAGGCTTCTCGTTATCAATATTTGGTCCTGTTCATCTCACTTGCATTTGTGATGATTTCCAAGGTTGAATATCGAGTGAGTTCTCTTGTGCTGATCAAAGTACAGACTCAAATTTGCAGCGAGATGATTTTGGACAATGATGAAAGTGGTGCGGCTTAAATGTATGTAAAAATAAATGAGCTCTTTCACGCTTAGTTATATCTACAGATTCTGCAAGAGTTGTGCACTTCATTGTGTAAATTATTATATATTTAATTTAAGAGCAACACCTTGTTGTTTTTCCTCTAATCTTGCCCTTTTCTCACTTTTTGTCAACAAGTGAAATAAATCTTGATGAGTGTCTTACTTGACCACTTTTTAACATATAATTTATACTAGGTCCCATATGATCAACTATTTCGCTACAAAAGAAATTGGCACTTGATACATCAGGAAACAAAATAGAAAATACCAGGGGAAGCACTGTTCTGCTTGGTATTGCTAAATCAAATTTATATGCATTTTGTGTAGCACATAGTTCTTTCTGACACAGCACATCTGCAAGCAATTGTGCAGAAGAGAAATTCACATATCTAATCTCTGCAAGGCCAGAATGTAAAATTTGAGAACTTTTGTAATTGAATTGCTGCATTGGTAGATGTCTCATACAAACACAAAGACATGAATAGACACAGATAACCACCATCTAATGATCACAACATTATCATTCCCAAAACAATTAAGAGCAAGTGAATCAGACACACAAATAAAACGAAAATCACCCCAACTAGCTCAGACTGACAAGCCAAATATATATTAACCAGCACAGAAATCAAAATTTGTAGTGTCCTTCCTTTAGCAATGGTCTTCACAAGAAGGTTGAGTAATTTTATTGCCCTGTGCTGTAAGATCCCTCTAGGTCACTGGATAAAGAATTGTTCCGTCAAATCCATGGAAGTAATAAAATCTCCTAAATCTTTCATCTTCAATGTCATGGCCCTTATTGACAATGAATTGTGGTCTTAGACACATAAGGTGGAATTAACCAGTTTGAAAGACTAGCATCAACTGCAATTTCTGTCAATAGAGGCTTGGAAACATTTGATTCTAACAGATTGAAACCTGGTTCTGAAACTAGCTTCATGCTTGCCTTCTGTTCAAGTGCAACATTCTCCTTCCTCCTGTGCTTACTTGATGCCACTTGTGCTTTAATTGCTTTCCACTGAGTGAGATTCTCTACAGGTCTCAGTACAGAAGAATGCATGTGACTCTTTACCTTATCTTCTTCCAATGACGAATTAATTACCTCAGAGCATTGGTTCTCTGCTGCGTTTTTATTGTAATCTTTAGACCGATCTTGGTCTTCGCCATCGTCTCTGCTGCCATAATCCCAATCATCTTCGTCATCAAACTCATCATCCTCATCATCATATGCATCAATGTCAGATGCCTCATCTTGTATTTCATCCTCCTCATTGAAGCTGTCTAAGCAGTTGTAATATCTGTGATTTGATGGGTAGTTCAAGGCTGCTGAGTTTTCTCCCAAGATGGAAGAAGAAGAGCTACTTTTCCCCTTTTTCTCATTGTCCTTATTATTTTCTTCCTCCTCATCATCACTCTCCAAAATCTGATAAGCAGTAGGGTTTGGTTCATATATCTGTATATTCAAATTAAAACTGACTTTCTTTCTGTTTTTGGGTCGGGTCTGCTCCTTACTTTCATCTCTAACGAAACAAAAACACAATAAACAAAAACCATCACGCACAGAGAGAAATAAAGGGAAAGAGAGAGAAAAGTGAATCCTGACCTGAAATTAGAATATGGGACAATAGAGTTGTCTGGGGTGGCAAGATTTACAGTGACGGAGGAGTCCAGAGCGACATAGTTCTGCAAAATGAAGAAAAATAGAAAATCCAATTGATTAACTGAAAAAGAGAACAAGGTTTTAAATCGGAAACAAAGATAATTCAAGAAAGGAGCAAGATGAAGAATGAAGGGTTTTACTTGGTGACCAGGAGCAGCGAGGACCTTGTAGAGAGTCTTTCGACGCTTTCTCTTCTTGGAGAGGCCAAAGCAAGCGAGAAAACAACCCATCTCTGTAATGGAAGTGAAGGAGGAAGCGAAGGATGTCGTGGGTTGTTTTATAAGAAGAGACAAAGCATCACGATGGACAGATAGAAAGAGAAAGAGCGAGAGAGAGGCGTGAGGAAAGGTGAAAACTTGAAAACCGTTTGGCTCCAAAGAGGTTCGAAAATGTTAACGTTAGGCAATTAATGATTTTTGGTAAAATGCGGTGGGGCGCATGAGATTCTATTTTAATAATAAAATAAAATAGTAACAAAGATAGAGGAAGGTGAAGAGAGAAACCAGAGTGGGGACCAAATAAGGTATGTGGAAGTGGCTTTTTTTTAATCTGGTTTTTGTAAACTTAAAATAAGATAAAAATTTAATTATAAATGTGATTTATATTTAGATGGATGGTGGTAAAAGTCTACATTTTTTTTTGGTAAAAAATAAGTTTTGGAGGGGTTCGACATCGCCCCCACTGGCGCGCAGACGGCCCCGGGCTCTATGAGCACTTACTGGAGACTTACGAGATCGCTTACCAAAGGAGTCCCAGCGATGGCAGAGGGGATCGAACCCACGACCCAAGGCCTAGTCCTGGATCCCTTACCATTTATGCCAACTCACATTGGCTGGTAAAAGTCTACATGTGTTGTGAACTTCTTCTTAAAAATAGTTTTTTTTTTCTTTCTAAAAACTCATTTTAAAAAAGGGAAAATCCATTTTAGGACCCTTTTAACAAGGGAAATCCCAAAAAAAGTCCCAAGATTCTGACAATCCCAAAATTCGACGAGATCCCGAATCTGAAGTGAAAGGGGTCTGATTAGTTGTTAACGAATAGGTTTTAACAACTAAATCAGCCCCGTTAACAACACTCTTGCTAACAATTAAATCAGTCCTTTTAACAACTATATCAGTACCCTGTTAACAACTATATCAGCCCCGTTAACAACTCACACAATATTCTGAAAATCCCCGAAAAGGCCTTGGATCTTTTCTGGGATTGTCAGAATCTTGGGGCATTTTTTGAGATTTTCCCTGTTAGGGCCTTGAAATGGATTTTCCCTTAAAAAAACCCAAACATATCATTTTACGTCCGTGATTTTTCTCTTTCTATGGTGCCTTTTCTTCCCAAACACCCGACTAGAGACAAACTTGCTTTCGTCTCAGATCTGCAGAGGCTAACTGCGGCGGCTCCACACATTTTGTCTTGTACAAAACCAAATGTTTCAAAACCATCACGTGTGTTATATAGGCATATTACTTGAGTTTGAAAAATGGGTCGTTATTCATGATATATAAGAATAATAACGTGACTGGTTATGAAAAATAATTTTTTATTTGAAGATGGTGCTATATGTGAATTCTTATTTCCGTTGTATCAAAAAGTATATGTAAATTGTTATAGAAAAAGTATATATAAATTTATGTTTGTTGACTAGTTCTGTATTATGAAATGAAGACTGATTTTAAAAGGTGTGGTGTATTTAAAAAATGATTTTAAAAGAGAGAGCGAGGAAGAGAAGGGTTATTTTAGGTAGTTTGTTTGTTTTTAGGTTAATGCTTTGCTAGTCTTTGTAATTTAATTGAATTTTAGATCTGGCCATTGTAATTTCAAATTGTTTGTTTTGATCGTCTAGTTTCATAAAGATGTGGTCTAAGTTTAACTGATTCTTATACTTTCAACGGGTTTTGACTTTTGTCCATGTACTTAGACTCAAACCAAGTCTTTATAAAATTAGAAGGTTTAAAAAGCCAACGATTTGAAGTTATAAAGACCAAAATTAAAATTAAATTAAATTTTAAGGAATAGCAATGATATTGAATTTCCCCCCTTTTTGGCATCCTATGCTAGTTTGTCTAGCACCATGTTTTTTTAGTGGAAAAATGACAGAAAAATAATACTCCCTCCACTTCTAATTATAGGAACACTTTTGTAGTGCAATGCATTATAAAAGTGTTCCTATAATTAAAACCGTAGGTAGTACTTGAACTTTAAAATCCTGTTAAATACAATATTAATGTAATTAACAATAACAATAAAGCATTTAACAATTCGTTTTGTTGGGAAATCACCTACTTAAAATTTTGAGGTTGAAATGATATTTTATTGGGATT
>JAMWYP010000247.1:0-151177 GCA_025563575.1 Acacia pycnantha
GCTTACTCCAATCTTTCCGGGTAGAGTTAACGGTCTTCGAAGGATTTGCTTAATCTCTCGATTTGAGACTTGGCTTGACCGTTGGTCTAGTGGATGGTATCTTTGTGGAAACCTTGTAAGCACTCCATACTTGCGCAACAAGGCACCCATGCCCCGATTGCAAAAATGGGAACCACAGTCACCGATAATACCTCTAGGAATGCCAAACTGCGAAAATGTTAGACCTAACAAAGTCCACCACCATAGAAGAATCATTAGTCAGGTGGCTTTCGCCCCAACCCATTTCGAAACATAATCAACGGCCGGCCAATATGTAAGTGTAACCATATAAGGCAGGAAATGGACCCATAAAATCAATACCCTAAACATCAAAGATCTCACAAAACAATATAGGGTTTTGGGGCATCTCATGCCTACGGGAAATACTCCACTGTCCTTTGCCTGATTATCACATGACTTGCAAAACAAATGGGCATCATGAAACAGGGAAGGCCAAAACAGCACATCAACTCAAACGGGAGGCACCAATCAGGAGGCTGGATCACTGGGGTTGTAGTCAGGCAACGCTTCAAATTATCGAAGGTCGCCTTGCAAGCATCATCAAATACAAAGTCAGTGTCCTTATGCAGAAGGTTGGACAAGGGTCGGGCAGTCTTGCTAAAATCTCGAATGAAACGCCGATAGAAACCTCCATGACCAAGAAAAGAGTGAACTTCCCGCAACGAGGCGGGGGTAAGGCAAAGCAATAATGACATCTATCTTAGCGGGGTCTACCTCAATTCCTTTCGGGCCACTATGTGTCCCAAGACTATACCGAGCTCAACCATAAAGTGACACTTCTCATAATTCAGCACAGATTAGACTCAATGCATCTACGAAACTCTAGATAGATTAGCTAAGCATGCATCAAATCAGACCCCATATACGGTGAAATCATCCATAACCCCTCCATGAAGTCCTCAGGAACTCGGAGAAAATACTCACCCCACAACGCTAAAAAGTGCAGTGCATTGCAAAAGACCAAAAAGCATCCTCAGATAAGCATATGTCCCAAAGGGGCATGTGAAGGTCATCTCTGTTGATCCTCGGGAGCAATATGGATCTCGGAAGTATCCAGGAGTAGCCATCCAAGAAGCGGTAATGAGACTTACCCCCATTATCGCTCTAACATGTCGATCAATGAAGGGTAGAGGGTAATGATCTTTTGCGAGTGGCGGGGTTGAGTCTTCTATAGTCAATGCAAACTCTCCAACTACTCGAACTCAGTGGGAATGAGCTCATTCTTGATTGGCTACCCAAAGTGACTCGGCTTTCTTAGGAACCACTGTTTGGACTAACCCGGCTTTATCAATGGGATAGATGATGCCAGCTTGCAGAAGTTTAGTGACTTCTTTCTTCACCACATCAAGGATAAGAGGATTAAGGTGTCTCTGGGGTTTCTCCCACAAAGCTTAGAGTCCTCTTCCAATAGAATCCGATGCATGCACATAGAATGGGCTAATGCCAACTATGTCGCCCAATGTCCACCCAATGGCTTTCTTGTTCGCTCCTCAATAAGCTTAGAATTTTCTCTTCTTGATCTGGCATAAAAGATTATTTGCTACAATGACTCGGCATTTGCTCATTCACCTCCCGAGAATGCATACTTGGATGGTCTCGGAAGGGATTTCAACTCTAGTTTGGGCGGTTGCTCAAAGTGAGGGGAGAAGTTGGTGGTTGTTGCAACAACTTTCGATGTCATCACTGTGGGAATACACGAAACCATATTCAAAGAAGCACGTTGCAGTTGAATTTGTGTCTATACAGCTCAAGGTTAACATCGAATCTATTCATCAAAATCAGAATTAAGCTCATCAAAATGAGAATCGGGATGCACGTTAGATCGGGGATGAAGCTCAAACTCGAGAATCAATATCGAGTCTCACAAGTAATGTAGAATCATCAAAACAATCAGTAATCACCAAACAATGCAGTCTTAACCAAATTAGTGCAAAACGAGCACCATTCATTATCATCGCATGCACAAATGGGGGTATCACTCTCAGATAAAAAATAAGGATAATCAGCACACCAACCATTAAGAACATCATCCAAAGCATCATCAATCACATCAATACAGAAGACGAAATGCTCTTCCCTAGGATATTTCATGGCATCAAAGATATTGAAATTCACAGATATATCACCAAACTCCATGGAAAGAGTACCAGAATGCACATCTATCTTAGTCCTAGCCACATTGCCATGAAAGGTCTCCCTAGAATGATTGGTGACCTACTACTAGGAGACTCACCCTCCATATCCAAGGATGCAGGCATGACATTAATAGAAGCACCTAAATCTAGCATGCAATCATCAAATCTATAGTTACCAATAAGGCAAGGGATAGAAAATGTCACTGGGTCTTTGCATTTACGAGGCATGGTAGAAATTTGGATGAGTGCTTTGACACTACGATTCAAACTCTGCTCGTTCATTCCCCTTGATCGCCTCTTGTTGGTGCACAACTCCTTCAGAAATTTGGCATATTTAGGAATTTGTTTAAGCTGCATCTAAGAGAGGAATGTTAATCTCTACTAAATGCACGATATGTCTCAAGTATATCCTTCTCTTGTGCCTTTCTACGCCAACTTCTTGGATTGAAATGCTCTGCGGGAAAGGAAGAGGGATAGGAATGTCTTCCTCTTCACCTTGTTGCACAAATTTTTCTTTTCTGTGAGTCAATCTTCACATTTCTGACTTCGTTTTTACGATGTGGAAGTCACATCTGCCGGCTTGCTTAGAGTTCCTCCAATTGCTTTTGCCGAACCGTAGTGATATAGCACTCACATTTCCTTAGGATTGGGAATTGTTTGTGAAGGAAGGAGTTGGATCCACGAGGTTGAAAGTTGGTTCAATGATGTTGCCAATTGGCCAAACTGCATGTTTGCAAACTCGAATGGAAGTGTTAGTTTCTTTGTTGGAACCGCATATTGGCTGTGACAAATTGCTTCATCATATCTTTCAAGTGAGGAACCACCACCACTACTACTACTAGCCTATTTGTTGTGCGCCCGTGGAGGTGGACATATGGTGGTCGAGGGAGTGGTGCTTGCAAGGCAAAGGGGGTGCAGTTTGCTTTGCTGAAAGTCTGTGAGTCCGTGACGGCCTCACGCGGTAATTCCCAGTTCGATTGATATGGTTACTACGGTTACGATTTTGATTCGGCCGAAAGTTGGGGTGATTTCTCCAACTGTGGATTGTATGTATTAGAGAAAGCATTATTACGTTGGTATTGTGGCCTTCTACGGAAAAACACCCACTGCGACTGCGATTGGTCTTGATAGGCGAGGATCATGCAAAGTAGGGCAAGAGTCGATAGAGTGATAAGGAGTCGAAACAAAACCCACATGAGAGTACCCATCTGCCGAGAAGGGGAGACCGTATTATTCAATGGTCAGCGCATAATTGCCTCACAAGGGAGGTCAAATCATCAAATCTGGTCTCTAATCCACGAGAATCATCTATTGTTTGGGCTTGAATATGGTAAGCAGGAGTACTATTGGCACTAGGCCAAACAGCTGAGAGTTATCTTGCCATAATGGATATCAATTCTCGGGCTTCTTCAGTGTCTTTGTTACTCATAGCTCCACCACTAGAGGCATCAACCAACCCTTTGTCTACCTGGGTGATAGACCATCATAGAAAGAGTTGATCAAGTCTTTTCAGTATATCTCGATGGTGTGGACGACTTGCACATAACCTTTTGAACTTCTCCCAATACTCATGCATAGTCTCCCAAAGTGATCTGTTTAATGTTGCCAATCTCCTTCTTGATCATAGTTGCTCGAGGAAGGGAAATATTTCTCTAGGAATATCCTCTGAATATCGAGTCCAGCTCCCAATAGATGAGGGCTGAAGGTACAAAGAACCAATCCTTGGCTCCACCTTCCAATGAGAAAGGAAAAGCTCTCAACTTGATATGATTTTCATCATTGGCATGTGGCTTCATTGTGCTTCATACACTACATTGGAATTCCTTCAAATGCTTAATGGGCACTCCACCGCAAGACCATGAAACTTAGGCAACAAGTGTATTAGACCAGATTTAAGCTCAAAGTTAGCAAAGAAGATCGGGATATTGGATGCACAAAGGTTGATAATTAACATCAAGATACTTCAATTCCTTCAAAGTATGATGATTTTCATCGTCTCACATGCAGCAATGTCCGAGTTAGTGGACACAAAGACTATCGAGAAATACTATGTGGAATCACAATGGAAAGATCAATAGAATGGACACAATCCGAATGGCCTTTATCGTAGTTCGGTTAGTGTCGGCTCAGGTATTAATCCTATGACTTAAGCTTACAACTCTCCTAGCGGCAGAATTGTTCCTCTCTATTTGAGATCAAATGGCAATGAGATCTTCCTGGATTAGTAGTATTCACATGGTACTCATGCAACATATACACAATGCAGAATTGGCAAATACTCGGGATGACAAAGATGCCAAATTTAGAAAATCGAATTACGAAAAATGCCACGAGGGTGGTAAAAAGTTGAAAAACACTAAGAGACACAAAGACAAAACACACAAAAGCGAAAACCTATGCTAGAAATTGACTCTAAACAAGTCGACAAAACATCAAATGATTTTTAAAATTTTGGGACTTGGGCACAGGCTTACTCCTAGACTATTGGGGAACTTCAAAAATGGAATAAAAAAACTTCAAAAAATTGAAAAAGTAGGTCTACTTGATGGAATTTGGCAAAAACGGAGGATAGCTCCTTTGAAAGGGGGTCTAATGATTTGTCATCTTCTATCCTTTGTACCAAATTTCAGCCAAATCAGCAGATACCCCGAAAAATTACCCTATTGGAAATCTAAAAATCGTAACTTAAAACAACGAAAAAAAAGTGGTCTAAACGTTGGAATTGGGGAAAATAGGTGAGACCTCACTTCCTTTATAGGAAGTGATTCTTGCTTAGAACGCCCAATTCCTTGTGAATAAGACTTTGGTTTGATTGATCGAGTTAGAAAAATTCCTATCCGACCTTTCCAACCACCTAAACCACTATTTGTTAACATATGCATTACTAATCAAACCGTATGCAAATTCCCAAGCTTATCTGGCGCCAAATTTGGAAAGAGATTTGCCGTGTCTCCCAAAATAAACCAAGTTCGAAAATGATTTGCGAGAATAGGGAACTCCGGGTCAGTTCCAACGAATTTGCAACTGGCTCGATTAATAGCAATAGTGAAACGTAATGGTAAAATGGGGGTTTTAGGGTTTTATGATTAATAGAATTAAAAGCGAAATAAATTGAAATAAACCGAACTAAGTAGAAACAGATAGAAAAACGTTGATAGACTTGGAATTGCAGTTAAAAACGACTACAACCCAACGATCGGATTCCGTAATCATTGCATCATTGAGCCCAGAAATATACACTAGTGCAAAAAGGGAAGGCTTAAAAATCTGCCTCATTTGAGCGGATAATCAACGCACTTAGGTCTTAAAGGTGTGACCGTGCGTGATTTTGTAAATAAAAAGAACTTCTTAAACAATGAAGGGCTATAAGACCGCCTCATTTAGAAGCGGATAAACGAAGCACATTTGTCTTAATGAAAGTGACTCTGGAGCGAATTTGTAAATAAAAAGAACTTCTTACACAATGAAGGACGCCTCATTAAGACCTGGACACTATCGACCCATCCTAAATATGTGACCTGGGTGGCATATTTGTAAATATAAAGAACTTCTTATTCGATCAATTTTTCATAGATCTTATCCGGACTGTTAAAATAACAACGGCCTTAAAAATGTTAATAAAAAAATTGAAATATCAAATACTTTTATGTAGAAATCTCTATCAAGGCGGAGACTTATATTTTCTACACTCCAAAATAATACGGAAAAATATAAATATAAAGGTATTAAAGTTTTAAGATCCGAACATATATAAGATTTCGGTCTTAAAACTTTGATTTTTAAGACCCAACTTAAAATTTGTCCGGTACTAAAGTTTAAATAAAAAAGTAATAAATGTTAAGACCATAGTTCTGGAATGACCTGGTCTTAAAAGTTAGACTTTAGAAACGTGACCAAAAATTTGGCCGGTACTAAAGTTTGAATAAAAAATTAATTAATTTTAAGACCAGGACATATATAGAGATCGGTCTTAAAGGTTATCATCTTTAAGACCGTATATGTGTATTTGTCCTGGCCTAAAAATGAAGCGCCAAACGTTAACTTCACGCGGAAGCTTTTTGTCACTCTCATTGTCACTCTCGCTCTCAGCGAAGAACCCACGTTCACGTTGCGAAACCCTTCAATCGTTCCATTACCTCTCTTCCTGCGCCCCGCGCACTGTTAGCCTCTCGTTACTCCCTCATTTTCTCGGGCATTCTCTCTATTGTCTTGAAAATGAACGGTTAAAACGATTCCACTCGTGTTCTTGAAACTCCGAGATCGGTTTGGTAGGGAGGGTCGGACAAGCGAACCCTCTTCATCTCACATTGAGCCTCCTCGGCGCAGGCCTGCTGCCGTGGTAGAAGCGGCACACGAATGATGGAAGTATCCCTTAGTCGAATCTTGGGACGAAGCTCGAGATTCATTTTGATGAAAATTTGCAACCTTTCGGTCCTAATAAAAGCACATATACTAGTTTTGTCGGCGCTCTAGTACGCGGCAAGGTTAGCATTTTGGTGATGAGTGGAAAAATGTGGACCAAAAAACAATAAAGGATCCTATGTGGGACACTATCAAACACATTCACATCACCCCCAGTGCAGAAGTTCAAAGACTCAACATTGTCTTATTGTCTTGGCGGTTGGGAAGTTTAAGACCTTTGGCTAACACTTATATTTTGCCGGGGAGAAGCGACCATCAACCACAGGACAAGTACAAATTTATTGATGAACAAACTTGGCAACAATTTGTTCGAACGGACCACTCCTGACCCTCTGGTGAGTTATATTTAGTTTTGTTTGCACTTTTGTTTGCTTATTAACTTTGTGAGGATATGTGAATGTTATTGTGTACATCTAATCCTGTTAGTTAAATGGTTTGGTGTGTGAATAGAAGTATACATTTGCTGCCTTTGTCTGCATGAGAGGAGCATGTCCTAGTTCCATGCAAGTTTGATATGTAAGACGTGTAATGGCCATGGTTAGGCGTTCTTGTTAGTTAGTTAGTTATTCTAATATGTGTAGGAACTATTAATGATGAATGAATGAATTGACTGAGTTGGCAGCATTTCTGCAACTCCCTTTCCTTTGTTTTCCCAATTTCTTCTACAATGTTACATCTTCCTTAAGTAAAATATTGAAACTTGATGAAGTGAATTTGACTAATGTTTGACGTTCATATCAAGCAGAAGTTCTCTAATTTCTGTTAGTGACATGGCTGGAATTCATAATTGATATATAGTTGTTTTCAATCGGATTCCACGAGAAAATAAGGGAAAAATATCGGAGATTGGGAGAAAGAATGATTGCCCACGGGGGCTTCTCGGCCGGATATGAAAAGGCCGAAAAAGATTTGATGGCGCCCAAACGGAAGAGATTAGAAGATGAAGCGAATCCAATCCTTCTACGGTAGTTGACCGGCCGCCATCTCCAATACGTCGCGAGGAGCTCGGTTGTATATTCGGCAAAAGCCAAGCGGCGCCTACAGTGAAAAAACTCGTGTAGTTGCTGAAACAATTGTAAGTATCGATATTGTTATTTTTACTTACTAAACATGTTTCATCACTAAGCTTCTCGTTACCCCGTATCTTACGGGAAGATCTTAAAAAGAAAGAGCGGAGAGGATCTTTGCGTCGGACGGGAGGAATGATGTTCGACAGCTGCGGGAGAAGCCGAGATCACGGGCGTGTAAGGGGATTGGAGGACGGGTAGGCCTAAAGCAATACTTTGGTAAATCCAAACGCCACGAGCACAAAGTATGGTTACAGGGGAGATGGATCGAGCGGCCCCAAATTAAGTGAGGAATCGGCGGCGAAAGATGCTACATTGAGGATGTTTCAATCGAGATGAGCAAGATGAAGGAGGAGATGGAGAAAATGAAGTTCCTCCTGAGCTCTCGGCCGAGACCAGTGTGGATCCCTTGACACCTTCTTTGAACCTATGCGGCGACGAGCACTAGAGGAGAGCTGCATTTGGGACGATCAGTCGAGCAACCTTGTCATCTGTATGTGGAGGATCGTGATGGTCATAGACAATTGGTTGCTAAAGGCCTTGTCCAGAACTTGGGATCAAGCGTACACCACGAACAAATGGCGATGATGAAGTCGAGTGTCGATTGAAGAGGTGATCTTTGATACTGTCCCTCTCCCCAGCGATGGTGAAGGTTGTGAGTGATGTCAAGGGAACCTTCATCTCTTGGCCGTGAAGCTTGTAGATGTCTCTACTCCTCCTCAGCTCCACCCCCTCCTCAAGCTCCACCCCCTCCTCAAGTTCCATCCCTACGTTGGCTAACTTGACGGCCAAGGAAAAAATAAAAGATTTGGTAGCCAAAAAATGGTTTAAAGATAAATCGTGGCACATCAATGAAGTAGTAGGCCTCCCTCATCCTCAACCGCTTTTAGTTGATAATGAAGATGTAGAGTCCATCTTTGCTTCCTGAGTGAGGTTACTAGTGCATGTGTTCAACTATTTATGAAGTAAGTATCTTCTTCCTTGATTACATAATTGAAATGCCCCGTTTAGACACACATATATACATATATACTAATTCCCTCATCGATGTCATTCTTGTAGGTGCATGCACGAGCCCCTGGTTCAAGAGGCGGAATTTCGGATTTTGGATTCTTGTGCCCGGTGTATGCAAGCACAACACTACCTCGGGAATTGAGACGGAGTACATATCAAATAGGTTGTGTAAAGTGCAAAGAAAGGTGTACTTGTTTCCCACAGCTTGGCTAGGTATACATATATACTTATGCGCAATTCACTAATATAATTATGCTACATATATATATATCCTTTAGTACTTTCCTTTGTGAATTTTCAGCAACCAGGGGCGATTGGTCATCATGAACATGGAGTTGCATTATGTTATCTTCTTATGCTCCACTCATGCGATCCATCGACTACGTTGCGGTGATGATCACCAAGTAAGAATGTCATTTTGATTGTCTTGTGCAAAATCTCTGTTGTGAATTTTCGGTGAACATTGCCGATAAATTTCGATTTTGATGATAGTGCCATGAAGACCTTAGTGTTGATGTAAAAAAAAGCGTGGTGCTCGGCTCACGAGATCCTAAATGGCACAAAATTAAGGTTAGTACATAATTGGACATGACATAATTGCCTTCGAAGTTGGTCGATAAGCTATATATGCTCTTATATATATTTATTGTTATTTTTAGACCGTCGGCAACGAAGACGATCGAACTTATGTGGCCGTACGTCATGAAACACTTATGATATATGTGACGGAGGAAACACTAAAGTCACTTTAAGGGTAAGATGTTATGGCTGAATTCGATCATCGATGGCTTAATGTTACATATGAAATATGCACATAATATGTTAATTCTGTTTTGTCTTTGATGTTACGAGAGGTTTGCTGTGAAGAGCCATTTGATGATGATGAAATCGAGCACATACGCGAGGTTTTTGTGAATATCTGTATAAACTAGTCTTAGAAAATCCAAGTCGGGACAATAATTAATGTCCTAAATTAATTCATTTGTAAATAATATATGATCTTTGTAGCAACAATAGTATACGTACATTTGTTTATTTTTCGACTAGCTAATTAATTCATTTGTAAATACTTAGCAATGTAATTCAATAATAAATTTGTTTATTTTCGAACAATTTGTGTGTGTCCATTTTGGGTTTACGAATGAATGGGATGGTGAATAAAAGCTATTTAGTGCTTGAAATTTGAGAATACAGGCGGATGTTGAAAATGAGCCAGATGAGGCTCTGAAAAGTATTCGCGACTTTTAGGACCGTATATTTTTAAAAGTGCGGTCCTAAAGGTCTTCGTCCATTTTAAGACCGTATATTTAACAAATATCCGGTCCTAAAAGTCTTCGTCTAATTCTAAAAAATTTGGGTAGAGACTTTTAGGACCGTATATTTGTTAAAAATCACGATCCTGGAAGTCTTCGTCCATTTTAAGACTAGTTATATTTAACAAATATCCGGTCCTAAAAGTCTTCGTCTAATTCTAAAAAATTTGGGTAGAGACTTTTAGGACCCAGTATATTTATTAGTTATCATCTCCTAACTTTAAATTTTAAATATAAGGCTTAATTTTTTAGGACAGAGGGAGATTTATTAAGCGTCCGGTCCTAATATTCTTCATTTTAATAGAGTTGGTGACTCGATTTTAGACATATCGTTAGGGTTCAAGGCAACCATGTTTACGGCGTTCTTCTCAAGTTTTGTGCTTCGTTGTTCTCGTTTCTACTTTTGGATGTGAAGAAGCGTCATCGGTGTCCCTTTTCTTTTTGTTGGAAAAGAAAGATAGCGAAAAGGACAGCTGAAATTTTCATCACATCCCGGAAAGTTGAGAAGGAAGACAACGATGGTCCAAACTTGAGAATAGTAAATCACTCATTTTGTTTTTATTCGAAAAAGGTAAATAATGTTTTTTTTTTGTTTTGTATGGTATGGCTTATTAACTTTATTACGCAAATTTTTAAGATTGATACACCACGAATAGAGACAATGTTTTGTTTGTTCTTGTTGTCGGAGAAAAAAGAACATAAAGTTAAAGACAAACAAGGAAGGCGATTGGGAAATAAAAATTTTATTTAATAATTTTTTTACTGTTTGCCTCGTAAGCGGTGATACAAAAAAACTTAAAAATTCTAATCCTCCCCATCGTTGTCGGAGGAGGGAATGGTCGGAGACGTCGTCATCGAGGTATGGTACTCAACGTCATTGGCGTCGATACGCTTCCGGCTTGTTGTTGACGGCGTGATAGACACAAGCGATTGCCCAAGCTTCGGTCTATATGATCGACGCGGGCTATCGAGTGCTCAGGCATGTCGCGGAAGTTCGGTTTCGGAGGCAACGGAGGAGGATATGGAGGTGCCTCGGGATTTCGCCGGAGAGGAGGACCTCGTCGTGGTGGAGAAGCCATTACGGTGGAGGTTCTAGGAGGAGATGGAGATGAATGTTAAGAAAGTAACAACGGGTTTAAATAGAGAACCCATCTGAAGAATGTGAAGCGCTTAGGAAACATTAACGAGAGACGCATATTTGCTCGGAATACGAGGAGACGCCTAGTTGGGAAGTTTATGTGGAAGCCGAAGAGACTCGAATTCATTTCAACAATGGGGAAGGACTCTTGAAAAGAATGAACTTTCATTTCAACAATGAGTTTTAGGAACCGGATATTTGATAAAAATTCGGTCTTAAAAAGTAAATTGAATTAAAAATTAGTTTTAGGACCGGATACCAAGTAATATATCGGTCTTAAATGATTTTAGGACTAGGATATTTGATAAAGGGCGGTCTTAAAAGTAATTGAATTAAAAATTAGTTTTAGGACCAGGATATAAGATAAAAGTCCGGTCTTAAAAGTTTGTATAAAAGTAAATTAGCGAATTCATCATCGACGTTTATCTCTCACATACTTCTGTCTTTATATACCTCCACACACTACCTCCTCTTTGTCCTTGTTAACTCCTCGCTTCCTAGCTCTCTGCCCCAACTTCTCAAAATCCTCAAACCATGGTTAGATACAAGCAAAACTGCTCGTAGGGGTGCATACACGCCTCACTCTCGTGCCATGGCTAGATCATTATATGGTGCGCCTCCTCCGGCGACGGTGCGTCGTATTGTTTAGAAGACTCTCGGAGTCGTTGGACCCATTGTTATTTCTTCGGATGATGAAGAGATTGCTCGTGCCGCACCCCCTCGATCCTTACGCGAGATCTTTCTTGCTTGAGTTCATCCGTCATCTTGAAGGCGGCCATGCGAGATGTTCGTAATCCCCCTCTCCAACTGTTGGCCCAGGCGCGCCTACCTCGACCCCTCTCCGCTCTCTGTAATGATCCATTCATATTGCGGGTGGAGAGAATAAGACAACAACTTCTTGATCTCGTGTGAAATTAATGCTCTTCACGCGAAATCGCCGAGGTTGTTCGGTCAGTTCTTGTGGATGATAATATTCAGCTTGTTTTTCATTTTGTGTTTTTGTTTGTGTATATATATTAGAAGTAATGTAAGAAACATTAGGAACCTTGTATGAATTTTTGGCTCTTCTCAGGTAATTCATTAAAGAAACTTATTCTCCAATTTTGCTTTATTTTTGTCCAAAAATATCATTTATTTTATTGATTTAATATACCAATCACGAAGGCCATTAAGACCAGGACATTTTATTTTATAAGTAACGGATCTAAAGATAATTTGAATTTTAGGACCGGATGTTTTATAAACCTCGGTCTTAAAACTTAAAAATCTAATAAAATTTTAGGACCGGATAATTTTAAAACTCCGGTCTTAAAATGTTAGTTGTATCTTTAGGACCGGACATTTAATTAATAACCGGTATTAATAAAATCCAAAAGCTAAATAAGGTATCTTTGTCGCGCGGAAAAATTAAATTTCCCTCTCGAACTCTTGTCGCGCAAAGTGAATACTCGGAGTTCCGACTCGAAATTTCCCTCTCGGCTTAATCGCCGCTTGGCGTACCTTTCTCGACAAGAACGAGTATTGAATATCAGAATGGGGTTAGGGAATTTATAGAATTTGCTAAAAAAAATGCCCATGATGATGGGGAAGTATTATTGCCCTTGTGTGAAATGTTTGAATGAGTGTCGACTATGTCCTCGAAGTTATACGCACACATTTAATTTGTCACGGATTTTGTAAGACTTATACTGGTATGGGTATGGCATGGTGAACAAGTGCCATCAAGTGGGAAACAACATGGGGAAGTGGCCTTTGATGATAATGACACGGATATGGATGATCGCATAGAGGACATTATCCGTGATGTAGGAGAAGAGGCTTTTGAGCGATCACATGCATATGGTAATATGTGCAGTGATGCAGAGACACCGCTATACTGCTTTGAAGGACATGCTTCCGGATGATAACGTGTTGCCGCATCGCTACTATGATGCTAAGAAGATACTTTGTCCACTTGGGGATGGAGTACAAAAAGATCCATGCATGCCCGAATGATTGTGTATTATATAGAAAAGAGTTTGAAGAGAAGCGAGTTGTCCGATATGTGAAACCCACGGTACAAGTCGGATAAGGGGCTGCAAAAGTGTTGTGGTATCTTCCAATCATACCAAGGTTCAAGCGGTTGTTTGCGAATGAAAATGATGCAAAAATCTGAGGTGGCATGCGAGATGAGAGGATTTCGGATGGAGCGGCTTCGACATCGGCGATTCTTCTCAATGGAAGAAGATCGATCAATTATTTCCGAACCGGCGAAGAACCTAGGAACCTCGGGCTTGCCCTTAGCACGGATGGAATGAATCCCTATGGAAGCCTTAGCAAACATACATAGCTCATGGCCCGTAGTCACGATTGTTTACAACTTATCTCCTATGTTATGCATGAAACGAAAGTACATCATCTATGTCTATGTTGATTTCGGGACCAAAACAACCCGGAAATGACATAGATGTTTACCTAGAGCCCTTGATCGAAGACTTGAAGGAGTTGTGGGAAGAAGGTGTCGATGTTTTTGACTCTTTCAAGAAGGAGGTCTTTAGAATGAGAGCCATGATATTTTGTACTATAAACGACTTCCCGACATATGGGAACTTGTCGAGTATAGTGTAAAAGGCCATAAAGCATGTCGGTTTGTGAAGAAGGCACATGCTACCATCAACTTCAACATGGAAGAAAGACGGTGTATCTTGGACATAGGAGATTTCTTAGACGGGGCCACCCATATCGTCGATTAAAGAAGGCCTTTTTTGTGGCCAAGAGTATGAAGAAGCTCGGTGGCATTGGTAGGGAGCAAGTGTATGAAAAGGTTAAAAATATCGAGTGTCATCTTCGGTAAGCATGGAAAGAGTAGAAAAGAAACAAATATATGGAAGAAGAGATCCGTATTCTTTGATCTTCCCTATTGGCGCAATCTTGATGTGAGACATTTGTATTGATGTCATGCATGTGGAGAAGAACGTATGTGATAGTATTGTGGGCACGCTTCTCAACATACAAGGTAGTTCGAAGGATGGTGTGAAGGCAAGATTGGATTTGCAAGCAATGGGAATACGCGAAGACTTGCATCCAAGGCCATATGGGAAGAGAACTTATTGTCCCGGCTTCTCATTACTTTGTCTAAGGATGAGAAAGCGAAGCTTTGTGAGTGTTTACATGGCACAAAAGTTCCCTCGGGTATTCTTCAAATTTTAAGAGGCTTGTCTCGATGAAGGACTTGAAATTAGTAGGCCAAAAGTCTCATGGTTGTCATGTCTTGATGCAACGCCTACTCCCGAGTAGCTATTCGAGATCGCGAATATGATCTTGGTCGTTTTGACTAGACTTTGTTTCTTCTTCAATGCGGTTTGTAGTAAAGTTTTCAAGATTGAAAAGTTGGATGAATTGGAGAATGAAGGATATCTTATCTTGTGCCACCTTGAAAAGCTTTTTGTTCCTTCATTTTTGACATCATGGTTCATCTCATTGTTCATCTAGTGAGGAGATAAAGTTGTGCGGCCCTATCCATTTACGGTGGATGTACCTATTGAAAGATCTATGAAATTCCTAAAAGGGTATGTGAAGAACGCGTACCGGCCGAAGCATCAATTGTTCGAAATATGTTTCGAAGAGGCCATGGAATTTTGTCAAAATTATTTGGCCAAAGTAAGACATATTGGGCTTCAAAACGTCGGCATCTTTGAAGGGGGTAGACGTGGGGCTTCGGTAAAGAGTGTGGATCGTGATGAATTGTCACAAGTCCACTTATACATCTTGAATAATGTTGATGAAGTTCAAGCCAGCATATACGCACATAAAGAGGCTGTAAGGAAGAGAACCATCGAATGGCCAGAACAAAGGTTGATTAGGGAGCATAATGAACTTTTGCAAACCGGTTCAAACAAAGGTCGAGGGATCGAATGTGTTTACGAGACAATGAAATGGTTAGCACGTGGTCCCGAGTTTGATGTCATAAGTTGGAATTCGTATGTGATCAATGGTTATACATTTTACACGAAGTCCACTAGATGATAGGAGCACAGTCCGAGCAGGTGGTGTTATGTTAGAGAATGAATCTATGCACTTCTCCGATTCGAAAGACAAGAGGCCTAAATTGGCGGTCATGCCATATTATGGGGTTATTGAAGAGATTTGGGAGGTGGACTATGTCAAAGTTAGATTTCCCATCTTCAAATGCAAGTGGGTTAATGTCAATAATGGTGTTCAGATCGATCGACTAGGATTCACTTTAGTCGATGTCAATAGTAGAAGTTTTGGAGATGAACCTTTTATTATGGCAGATCATGCAAAACAAGTGTTCTATATCACCGATCAAGAAAATAAAATGTGGTGCTGTAGCTCTCCAAGGAAAGAGGGTCATTGATATTGATGAGGAAAGTCATTCAAATTATGGTGATCTTCTGAGAGTACTCCTTTTACAAAGGGTCTCTGGGACATGAGCGAAGAAGATGAAGCGGATAATGAACCCGGCATAAGAAATGATCATCAAGAAGGGATATGGGAGGATATCACTTTATAAAAGTGTCAATTCATAAGGTAATTAATATTCATATGCAGTATTCTTAGAAAACTTTAAGGTTTTAACAATTATTATATCTTGTCTATGTTCTTAATTAAACAATGTCATCATTGAATATGAATTTGTTCTTGTTTTGTTTTGTGTGAGGATCCGTTTCAAAGGGGCATGTTATAAAAAGAGGATGCATGTTACGTTGTTGGGTGGGAATCAAATGAAGGCATGGTGAATAATATATTGGACTACATTTGTATGTTGAATTACGTCTTTGCATGTATTGTAACTCATTGCCTTTGTAATTAGTTATATGTTAGCTTATTTTATAAATTACTTTAGTTGTTTTAGACTTAATTAAGAGGCCACATAACTCTCTGCATTCATCCGGAGAATCCCTCACCTAGACGATCACCTAGAATTTATCCGAACAGTGGCGTCTCACTGTGCAATCGCACAGCAACACTAAAACCTAGTCCGAATTTAGTCATTGGGATGAACCAAACCGAATATTAAATCTAATATTCGAACTATTTCCAGAATTTGAATCCGATAAGATGAAAACAGAATTGATTAAGTTACCGATTAGGCACAAGTTCTCTGGACGAATCATGGAATCCTCATCGTTGGGTCAATCACGGGGTTTAGCCGAGCATGGCTGGAAAAACTGAAGAAAAGATGAAGAACGCGAAAAACCCTAAGAACATGCGAATGCGAAAATCAGTAGAGAGAATTTGCATAAAATCGTGAAACCCTAATGTCAAAATCGTGAATTCGTAAATGCCTCCTATTTTTGACGGCCGCCTTACTTAAAAATAACCCAAAACGAAAATGGGCCCTAATAGTTTTAACCCAAAACAGAAATAAAATAAAACTGGACTTAAATTACAAAATTCGGGTCCAAATAATATCCAGAATTGTAAATCCGACTTTGGCTCCAAAATTGACCGCCTTCTTGACCGAATTTGCTCTTGATGTCTTCATAACAATTGTAGCTCTCTGAATCATCTGAAATATGAGACAAAAATGAGGCCAATCCGATGTCTGGTTCAAGAGTTATGGTAGAAATAGTGAAGTAATACAAAACTGGAATTTTATTATTAAAAATGGCTAAAATGCAATAAAAGGCCCAAGGCCCAAATAAACATAAAAGCCATTATTTATTAGATAAAGGGTCCTAAGTTATTACTCAAGAGACAAAAATAAGTGTATAAAATATTCAATTATCAAGACCACTGCAAGCTCGAGTTTGCCAACTTATAGGCTCGAGTTTGGAGTTCCATTCTTGAGGTTTAAGTTCTAAGCTCGAGTTTGCCTTGTCCAGAGGCGCCAGAGTTGCTGAGGACATTACAGGCTCGAGTTTTCTAGTTATGGGCTCGAGTTTGGAGTTCCAAACCTGAGGTTTAAGTTCTAAGCTCGAGTTTCCCTTGTCCAGAGGCGCCAGAGTTGCTGAGGACATTACAGGCTCGAGTTTGCAAGTTATGAACTCGAGTTTGCTGATCCAGGAACTGATTTTTGATGGTTTTAACTCTGAATTGATCCGTTCCAGCTTCCATATGATCTTGGAGACTTCTAGCATCAATATAAGAACTTGAATAAAGGTATTTCATTGCATTGCAAGTTCTTCCTTCTTCAATTTCTTTTCTCCTTCTAGATTGTCCCCCAAAATCATTTGATAACTTCTTGCTTTATGATATTCCCATTATATTGTGAAAGAGCTTACTTCTTCAATCTTGATTATCCTCTATCAATAAAGTATACTCCATTGTAGCTCAAATATGATGAAGCTTCATTCCAACTTTTGTTTGATCATAGAGACTTCAAGTTCTTCTTTCTTTAGTCTCCTTTCTTGATCATTCTCCATTATTAAACTTTGCATCTACATTAAATATAAGAATTAGTCAAAGTAGAAGATAAATGTAGTATGCAACCTTTTTGCTCTTTAGAATGGCATCTATATAAGACATCATCAAAACTAATCAAAACCAACATTCTCCCCCTTTTTGATGATGGCAAATACTTTAAGAAAAATATGTATGAATTTGAAAAGTTAATAAACCCAACATATTTTTCATGCCATTCTCTCCCCATTATTTGTCATTAGCAAAAAGTTGAGTTTAAAGAAGAGATGCTTGTAGAGAGACAAGTATGTAACTAAATTAGACAGAATCAAAGAATTGATTTTCTCTCCCCAATTTGAAATTGTTTTCATTCTTAAAATGATGCAATAATGTTTTTATGAAAACAAGTTTGAAAGAGTTTGGAGAGGTTTCGAAAACATCTTTCACAATTAAAGCATATAAATACCAAACATGTGCAAAGTTTCCAATGAATATAAAAGATAGAGATTAGAAATGCTCATGTTGATTTTGCAAATTGATGAATGATCAATGAAGTCCATTTGCTTGCTTTCTTCTTGTATGAGATCATTTCCATCCTTCTCTTTTCCTTCATACGACTCTTCGCAGAACATGGCTCATTGGCTTCAAGAAGTTTTCTTTACTTCATATCACAGCTTGACATCAAAATATCTTTCCTCAATGTAATGGTTTCTCCTTTTAGTATGTTGAGGAATGTTCTAGTACATAACAGAATCTCCTGCTACAAATTGAACACTTTCTTTGCCAAAGAAATTTGTTAGTGAAGCATGATATCAAAATATCCCTTTTCATATGATATTTTCAAATTAAGATAATGAAGGGAAAATATAATTCATCATCAAAACTAATACAACATAGTAGATGTAGATGAGAATGCTTAGAAGGGTTTTCATCAAATAAAGGAGATGCGCTTTTAAGATATAAAACACATGTGAATTTGAAGCTCCCCCTTAATGAATGCATGACTAAGGGTAAGAATTCTTATGCTCTTATGCAATTAAATCATATGAAATTTGAGCAAAGAGCATACAACACTTGTAAACATTTAGCCATTTTTCAAAAAGCAAGATTTGATCATTTGGAGTTTAACTAAAATTAGTTTGATCAAAACCATTTTGCAAAACACTGAAATTCTTGAATCTCCTGAGTTAATTCTATTTAGGCATAGAAACGAGTGATTGCTTCATATCAGTTCACTTGATGACTTTCTTTTAAAGATTAGAAACAGGAATCAAATCCAATTGCATATGATTAAAACTTGAAATTGCAATTAGAACCAGAATGGGAGTAGAAGTCAGAATCAGAATGTGAACTTGAAACAAAGACAGAATCTGAACTTGCATCAGAGTTAGTAGCAGAAATAGAATTAATCATTAAGCACACTGCATAACTTAGAGTATTCAAAATATTACAGAATTGCAGTAGATATCAATAAAGTTATTTCTCAGTGACAATTTGGAAATATACTTTATGTAGAAAAGATGTCATTGAGAGAATGCATGTAAGTTTGATCAATGAGCTTAGAAAATCTTATCCATAATGATAAGCATTTATCAAATCATAGTTCATGAATGAAATCATATTTTTCAAGAATGATAATGAAATATGAAGATTGTTTCAAATCTTGAATGTTCTTTCAAATCATGATAATGAATTATGAAATCAAAATTTTGATGAATGAAAGAGTCATTTTTGAAACATGCTTGAAAATAATGCTCACTTTAAACCTGGTGGAAGTCAACATGTTGAATAAATTAGAATGCTTCAAGATTAAGAGAACACGTTGAACATTTTCCTCAACAGTCTTTTTAGAAAAGAGTCTTGAAAGTATATCAACATTCAAAGCAAGAATTTGAATATAGTTACTCAAAATGAATGAAGACAAAGTTTATGAATTTGAGTAACAATATGATTACTAGGATTCATGAATGATGAAGCACAAACTCATTAATCCAAATGACTAGAGTTCCAGAATATTATCCTAGTAAGTTATTCCACTAATGGTTAATGCATTATCATTTAATACATTAATGAACATTTATAAAGCTTGGAATAACTTGGCCAATGAGAATTTATGCAGTAGGCATAACTGTTTCATAGATTGAAATCTTTTTAAGAAGATTGGCTTGAAACTCATATATGGATAACTCATTAGACATGAAGTCTAACTAGTTAGAGAATCAAACAAAGGTGTTCAAGCAACACATTGAATATCAAAGATCAATATGTGAATGATAGGGAAAACACAACTAGAAGCATATCCAACATTCAAAATACAATATTAACTTCCAATTTTGAAACATCATTTGAATGCAATCAAAGTATGGATATGTTTTCAAAACATTTGTTTGCATTTTCACAAAACAGTGTGAATTGAAATCCAAGCAAATTTTGGAGTTTAGAAAGAAATAAGCTTTTGTAAAATTTTCAGGAATAGCTTCTGCAAAGAGCAAACTCTGGAGTTTAATGAAAACTCTGGAGTTTGTTAATTTTCTAAAGAGGTGAACTCGAGTTCATGAAGGTAGGCTCGAGTTCAGAGTAATGAAAGGCAATTGTCGAGGAAGCTATCTGAAATCACATTTTGAAAAGGAGGCAAACTCGAGTCCATTAGTGAGCAGGCTCGAGTTTGACACTGTTCATGCCAAAATAAATTAGTTCTTCAAAACGTGAATTGGAGCTTAGATATAAACTCTGGAGTTTGAAAATCTACTTTACTCATTTTAAAGTACCGGGCTCGAGTTCATAAAAATATGCTCGAGTTTGACACTATTCATGTCAAACCAAATTAATTATTCCCGAGAGAACCGAAGGTTTAAAAATGAACTCTGGAGTTTGTAAAATAAAGTTACTCAATTTTGAAGGTCAGGCTCGAGTTTGACACTATTCATGTTTTTTAAACTCTTCTTTATTTCTCAAACCGCAGAGTAAACTCTACACAAAATGTATAGGCTCGAGTTCATTTTTTTAGGCTCGAGTTTTCAACATTTGAACAGTAGCAAACTCTACTCAAAAAGAAAACTCTGGAGTTTATAAAATATTTTTCATTTGAAAAAGCTTCCCGCCAGAGGCAAACTCGAGCTTACATTCAGCAGGCTCGAGTTTACATACTTGTAAACTCTTTAAACTCATTTTCTTGGAGGATTCAAACTGGATTTTGCATTTCTAAACTGAAGTTTGGCTTTGACAGAAAAATTCTGATTGAAATTGAATAAATTTCAAATCCTTTTAACTTAACCAAAGACAAACCAAAAATGAATTTAAATATAATCATAGTAAGAGGCAAGAATTAGATATCACCGTAATTCCTCTTATCCTCATAGAAGCTTGCTTGGTTGAGATGGATTGATTAGATAACTCCTTTTCCAATGTTCACCATCAACATCCAAAGAGCATGTTTAGCTTTCTCAAGACTTGGATCATTTCTCTATGTTGCATCTTTGAGAAGCTTTCCTTGATCCTACAAAAATGTATAAATCTTTTTCTTTCTTGGTATCCAACCTTACTTGGATCCAATCATCATTAGCTTGTAGGAACCAAAATTCATATGCTCTTAAGAATACAATCAATTCTGAATAATTGAGCACAATGAATTAAACATGACTTTATGCATAAAAAGATGTTCTCTTTTTAAATTATCATGTATGCATAAAGAACTAGATTGTTGAACACTGCAATTTCTTAGAAAAGTAAATTAGGATGTGAAAGCCCAATTTCAAAGATAGTTTACAATGCTCATTCCTAAGGATACAAAGTTTAAAACCTCAATGAATATTTAAAATGATAGGAAAGGAGGTTTTACCATTGTATACCTTTACCTTAGGTACTTGGAGTATTTCCTTTGCTTACCCATTGGTTCTTCATATGTTTTCTTATGGGTGTGGGCAAAGTTTTCTCAAAAGACATAGACAGCAAAAATCTTTTCCTTTGTGCACGAGAGATCCTTCTTTTCTTATTTTCCTCAAGATAGTTGAATGGTACTTCATTGTAGTTTCTTCTTGAGGCAGAATGTATTCTTCTTATAGGTGTCCATTGCTTCTTACAATTTGATTCTGTAATTCCAGCAATGGATGCTCTGAGAGTTCTCTAGCTTGATGTGAGTCTCCTTTTAGGCTCATGAGACACTCTTGGATTCTTCTTCATCCTCTTAATACCTTTATGTCCACTGAATTTCAAATTATCCTGCACACATAGAGCACTAGATGGACACTTTGGTACCCACTTATACTTGGGTCCTTGATGTTAGTAGTGGACCTTACTTGTCCTTTAGGAACCCAAACAAATTTATTTCTCACATTATAATTTCTCCTAATACAGCATGTATGAGAAATATGTCCAGATTTACCACAATAATTGCAAACAATAGAATGATGCTTATTATAAACAGTTTTGCAAGAATTGTGCTGGTCTAGAGGATGCAATGTCGAATGGCCCATATCTGTATGTTGTTTCTTCCCACATGATCTTCCAGCATGATTTTCGAAAACATGTTTGTTTTTCAAAATAGAATTAGTAAATGATTGCAGAACAGTTTTATGCAGATGTTCAGAATCATTTTTAACTATACAAGAAGAATTGGAATGGTTTACCATATATGCATCTCGAGCTCCAACTAATTGTTGATCACTGTCGTGCACAATGAGCTCTTCTTGGGAGTCCTCACTCTCTTGTTCTTCTGTATTGACTAGATCATGGAAGTGTTCTAAGATTTCTCCTTCTTTATTCTTCACTTCCAAATGTTCATCAAATGTGGATACACAACTGATAGTTTCAGATGAACTGTCAACACTTTCAACTTCAACACAATTGTTAGAAGCATAAATAGAATCAAGAGAATCCCAAATATCTTTAGCACTAGAGCAACATTTGATTTTCTCAAAATCTTTTCGGTTAAAGACACGTATAATATGTTCATTGCTCTAATGTTTAATGAAAACATTTTCATATCTGTTTCTGTCCAATCCTTTCTTGGAGTGAAGTCAAAAACGTTTGTAAAAACTTTCCACATATCAAAATCAGTTGCTTTGATAAAACTAGTCATTCTAGCTTTCCAAAACCAAAAATCAATTGTTGGTTTTGATTAGTTTTGATGATGTCTTATATAGATGTCATTCTTAATATCAAAAAGGTTGCATACTACATTTATCTTTTACTTTGACTAATTATTATATTTAATGTAGATGCAAAGTTTTATGATGGAGAATGTTGATTGAAGAAAGAAGCTCTTGCACAATATAATGGGAATATCATAATATTAAGGAAGCAAGAGGTTATCAAATGATTTTGGGGATAATCTAGAAGGAGAGAAGAAATTGAAGAAGGAAGAACTTGCAATGCAATGGAATATCTTTATTCAAGTTCTTATATTGATGCTAGAAGTATCCAAGATCATATGGAAGCTGGAACGGATCAATTCAGAGTTTAAACCATCAAAAATCAGTTCCAGGGATGAGCAAACTCGAGTTCATAACTTGCAAACTCGAGCCCGTAATGTCCTCAGCAACTCTGGCGCCTCTGGACAAGCCAAACTCGAGCTTAGAACACAAACCTGCAGTTTGGAACTCCAAACTCGAGCCCATAATTAGCAAACTCGAGCCTGTAGTGTCTTCAGCATTTCTGGTGTCTCTGGACAAGGTAAACTCGAGCCTATTAGTTGGCAAACTCGAGCTTACAGCGGTGTTCAACATTTCAGCTACTCTGTTCCACGTTTCACTCGGGCGACATGTGGTCATTCGATGATATCTCCTAAAATACAGATCGGATTGAAGTGAAACCAGTGGCATATGAAACTAGACTCCCAATGCGTCATTTGGATATATAATTGAAGCCAAACGGAGTCAAGATGAAGGAGCTATGAATTTATGAAGTTGACAGTGATATTCACGTCACACAAATGACCAACCTTCAATGTTTTGAGTGTATCTCACAAATGGAGAATCCAATTGAGTTGAAATCGGTGGCATTGGAAAGTAGACTCAAAGGGCTTTAAAATAGATAGTTGAACCAACCAAAAAGGAGTTCAGACCAGGGAGATATGGCCCCCGAAAATAGACAGTCTGTTCTGGGTGTTGCACAATTTGCTGAGAAGCAAACTCGAGCCTATTAGTTGACAAGCTCGAGTTCTCGGGTTAGAGAGCTACCAGGTCGCGAAAATCATCCAAACTCGAGCCTATAAGTGACAAACTCGAGCCTAGACAAGATAGAAAGTTCGAAAGTCTCGTTTCTCATCAAAGAACATCCACATGATTACCCAAATGACTTATACTTCTTCTTAACATTATTTATATCATTTGTGTACATGTTTCGATTATTAAAGCTTGAGAGAACATCAATCTTGACAGAAATCAAGATCTAGAAGATGAACTTGCTGCATAATCTCAGAAATGGGAAAGATGACTGAATCCAATGAGAAACTTGAAGAAACGAAGTTGTCTACTCAATTGTAATGCTTCTCCAAAGGATTAAATCATTCAGATGATGAAATACTCCAACGGACATAAGCCAAACAGATTCAGCATTCGAATTAATGTTCATGACAGGAATCAACCACGTTGACGAAACGGAAAATCAGAGCATTTACTTTCACGCGTCAAACAGAGGAAAATTCAAGAAGAAGAAATCCTTCACTTGGAAACAATTGATATAGCCATTACTCAGAATGATTCCCTGAACAAATAAAGGAAAGTCATTAAATGACATAACGGTCATAATCTTCAATGCAGAGCAAAAGTTAGAAATCAGAAAAGGCCGTGAGTCCCAACGGCTAGAATTTCGAATGGAGAGAATTCAGAATTGAGAAGCAACGGTCATATGAAGATTTGCCGCTATATATAGAGCTGCATACAAACCTTCAAAAACAAGAACAACAAGCAGAGAACAAGCTTACATCTTCAACATGCTAATACTCTGATCTTTATATCATTTACTCTCTGATTTTCAATGTCTATAAATCATAGAGAGTGAAATGTTTTGTATTGTACTTCAGTGTTTATCCATACACTTCTAAGAGAGAAGAATCATTGTAAACATCCTATCATTCTACCTTAGAGTTACTCAAGATTTGGTGATCTTGAGTGGGAAATACATTGTGTTGATTACAGCTTGTAAGGGAGTGAATCCTAGTGAGAGGATTACTTCGAGTGCAGAGTGTGTGATCAAACGGGTGTATTGATTATAGTTTGTAAGGGGGAGTAAGTCCTAGTGTGAGGATTACTTCAAGTACAGAACGTGTAATCAAGTTGAAAGAAGATAGTGGATTGAAATTCTCAAGTAGAGCTTGGGGACTGGACGTAGGTCAAGGATTGGGCCGAACCAGTATAAATCACCGTTTGCATATTCTCTTCCCTTATCTCTTACATTCCAAAGATACCCAACGGCTAGAATTTCGAATGGAGAGAATTCGAATTGAGAAGCAACGGTCATATGAAGATTTGCCGCTATATATAGAGCTGCATACAAACCTTCAAAAACAAGAACAACAAGCAGAGAACAAGCTTACATCTTCAACATGCTAATACTCTGATCTTTATATCATTTACTCTCTGATTTTCAATGTCTATAAATCATAGAGAGTGAAATGTTTTGTATTGTACTTCAGTGTTTATCCATACACTTCTAAGAGAGAAGAATCATTGTAAACATCCTATCATTCTACCTTAGAGTTACTCAAGATTTGGTGATCTTGAGTGGGAAATACATTGTGTTGATTACAGCTTGTAAGGGGAGTGAATCCTAGTGAGAGGATTACTCGAGTGCGAGTGTGTGATCAAACGGGTGTATTGATTATAATTTGTAAGGGGGAGTAAGTCCTAGTGTGAGGATTACTTCAAGTACAGAACGTGTAATCAAGTTGAAAGAAGATAGTGGATTGAAATTCTCAAGTAGAGCTTGGGAACTGGACGTAGGTCAAGGATTTGGCCGAACCAGTATAAATCACCGTTTGCATATTCTCTTCCCTTATCTCTTACACTCCAAAGATATATGAATGATTGCTTATTACTTTATAAATTATTATTGACATTCAAACTATTTCCAGCAAGTGAAGAGAAGTTCTTAAAGTTCTAAGTTTTTTTAATCTATCACCCAATTCACCCCCCTCTTGGGTGATAGCCAAGTCTTTCATTTGGTATCAGAGCAAGGCTCTTGTTTAAAGGACTTAACAGTCTCAAGAGTTATCAAATGGCTAATTTTGGGTGCTGCTCGTTTTGAAAGGTTTTGACTTTACCATTCCACCACTTTTCAAAGATATTGATTTTTGGTTTTGGAAAGCTAGAATGACTAGTTTTATCAAAGCAATCGATTTTGATATGTGGAAAGTCTTTACAAATGTTTTTGACTTTACTCCAAGAAAGGATTGGATGAAACAGATATGAAAATGTTTTCATTGAACATTAGAGCAATGAACATATTATATAGGTCTTTAATCGAAAAGATTTTGAGAAAATCAAATGTTGCTCTAGTGCTAAAGAAATTTGGGATGCTCTTGATTCTATTTATACTTCTAACAATTGTGTTGAAGTTGAAAGTGTTGACAGTTCATCTAAGACTATATGTTTTACATCTATGACTGATGAACAACTGGAGAATGAAGAAGGAAATCATTGAATTCAGCAAACGCTTCCATAATCCAGTCAACAGAAAAGAACAAGACGAAGAGGATTCCCAAGAAGAACTCATGGAAGATTATGATCAATCATTATCTAGAGTTCAAGATGCACATGTGGTAAAAAATTCCAATTCTTCTTGTGTAGTTAAGAAAAATGATTCTAAACATCTCGCATAAAATTGTTCTCGCAACCATTTACTGATTCTATTTTGAAAAAAACATGTTTTCGAAAATCATGCTGGAAAATCATGTGGGAAGAAAGAATATACGAGATATGGGCCATTTGACATTGCATCCTCTAGACCAGCACAATTCTTGCAAAACTGTTTATAATAAACATCATTCTATTGTTTGCAATTATTGTGGTAAATCTGGACATATCTCTCATACATGCTATATTAGGAGAAATTATAATGTGAGAAATAAATCTGTTTGGGTTCCTAAAAGACAAGTAAGGTCCACTACTAACAAGTCAAGGACCCAAGTATAAATGGGTACCAAAATGTCCATCTTGTGCTCCATGTATACAGGACCATTTGAAAATCAATGGACATAAGGGAACTGAGAAGATGAAGAAGAATCCAATAGTTTCTCATGAACCTACAAGGAAACTCATATCAGCAAGGAGAACTTGTGGAAAAGCCATTGCTGGAACTACATGGTCAAATCATAAGAAGCAATGGATACAAGCAAGAAGAGTATCTTCTACCTCAAGAACAAACCACCATAGAGTACCATTCAACTATCTTGAGGAGAACAAGAAGAGGAGAATCTCTCAATTATCAAATAGAAGACTCTTGAAGTCTACATTTTCTGAGAGAACTTTACAGATACCCATGGAAAGACATATGAAGAACAAATGGGTAAGCAAAGCCAACACTCCAAGTACCTAAGCTAACAAAGATTGGATCCAAGGAAGGTTGGATACCAAGAAAGAAAAGGATTTATACAACTTTGTAGGATCAATGAAAGCTTCTCAAAGATGCAACATAGAGAAATGATCCAAGTCTTGAGAAAGCTAAACAAGCTATGCTGGATGTTGATGGTGAACATTGGAAAAGGAGTTATCTACATCAATCCATCTCAACCAAGCAAGCTTCTATGAGGACAAGAGGAATTACGGTGATATCTAATTCCGTTTGGAGCAACCTGAATATTTGCCCATGATGCGGTGTTTCCTAAAATAGCTTTAACAAATCATGTCTCGTTGCTTTCTGACCGTTTAAGGATAATTATCCTCCTTTCCAGTGAGTTGCCTTTTTTGCTTCGTTTTTGAATGTTTGAATCCATTGGTGAAGAATTACAATTGAGTAGACAGCTTCGTTTCTTCAAGTTTCTAATTGGATTCAGTCCTCTTTCGTGTTTCTGAAAATCTGCAGCAAGTTCATCTTCTAGATCTTGATTTCTGTCAAGATAGATGTTCTCTCAAGCTTTAACAATCTGAAACATGTACACAAATGATATAAATGATGTTAAGAAGAAGTATAAGTCATTTGGGTAATCATGATGTGGATGTTCTTTGATGAGAAACGAGACTTTCGAACTGCTGATTTTCTGCATCTGGGACGTGAACTCGAGTTTGCTTAAGTAGGCTCGAGTTTCCCTTTGTTGTTGAAGGCTAAATTCTTCTCTGACTGAGCTAAACTTGAGGGTGTAACTTATAGTCTCGAGTTTGGATGATTTTCGCGACCTGGTAGTTCTCTGTAACCCGCGAACTCGAGTCTGCCAACTAATAGGCTCGAGTTTGCTTCACTTGATAGCAAACTTCCAACATCCTGAAAATACAGTCTACTTTCGAGGGCCATATCTCCCTGGTCTGAACTCCGTTTTGGTTGGTTCAACTATCGATTGGAAATCCCTTTGAGTCTACTTTCCAATGCCACCAATTTCAGCTCAATTTGATTCTCCGTTTGTGAGATACACTCAAAACATTGAAGGTTGGTCATTTGTGTGACGTGGATTTCACTGTCAACTTCATAAATTCATATCTCCTTCATATGGACTGCTTTTGGCTTTAATTATATATCAAAATGACGCCTTGGGAGTCTAGTTTCATATGCCACTGGTTTTACCTCAATCCGATCTCTGGTTTAGGAGATATCATCGAATTACCAGACGTCGCCCAAGTGAAACACTGAACAGAGGCTGAAATGCTGAAGACCGCTGCAAGCTCGAGTTTGCCAACTTATAGGCTCGAGTTTGGAATTCCAAACCTGAGGTTTAAGTTCTAAGCTCGAGTTTGCCTTGTCCAGAGGCGCCAGAGTTGCTGAGGACATTACGTGCTCGAGTTTTCTAGTTATGGGCTCGAGTTTGGAGTTCCAAACCCGAGGTTTAAGTTCTAAGCTCGAGTTTCCCTTGTCCGAGGCGCCGAGTTGCTGAGGACATTACAGGCTCGAGTTTGCAAGTTATGAACTCGAGTTTGCTGATCCAGGAACTGATTTTTGATGGTTTTAACTCTGAATTGATCCGTTCCAGCTTCCATATGATCTTGGAGACTTCTAGCATCAATATAAGAACATGAATAAAGGTATTTCATTGCATTGCAAGTTCTTCCTTCTTCAATTTCTTTTCTCCTTCTAGATTATCCCCCAAAATCATTTGATAACTTCTTGCTTTATGATATTCCCATTATATTGTGAAAGAGCTTACTTCTTCAATCTTGATTATCCTCTATCAATAAAGTATACTCCATTGTAGCTTAAATATGATGAAGCTTCATTCCAACTTCTGTTTGATCATAGAGACTTCAAGTTCTTCTTTCTTTAGTCTCCTTTCTTGATCATTCTCCATTATTAAACTTTGCATCTACATTAAATATAAGAATTAGTCAAAGTAGAAGATAAATGTAGTATGCAACCTTTTTGCTCTTTAGAATGACATCTATATAAGACATCATCAAAACTAATCAAAACCAACAAAATACGCACGCAAAGCATAGGCTGAGCCACTGAGAGCCTAGAGCAATAGCAGGAAATAGCAGGGGACACATTTTTTATTTTTTTTTGATAAGAAACTTTTAGGAGAGGGGTTTGGCTCACACATAGTCAAAGGGCAGGGTGTTTGAAGCTCACTCCATAAGGAATTCAAGACTAAGAATACACATGACTCCACCTTAGCCTGAGTTAGCATTGCTTCGTAGACCCTTAGGATGTCTCCCCCAGCGCTTGACCAACTCCAAAATCGAACCTCCTCTCTTTTGGTGAGAAAGTCTGACCCCTTTGTTAGTTGAATCTATGGATGAGGGGTAGGAGACACATAACCCAAAAACAATACTCGTATTCTAGAAATAATGAGGATAGGCCCAACAACGAATAAGACCGTATTAGAGTGAGGCAACTGATTTGGGCTTGGTGTTGTGACCATTGGGCTTCAACAACATATCAGACAAGGTGTAAATCATTAAAACGCACAACTTTCAGCATGCTTTTATATTGAACATGATACTATGCCTAGAAAGTTGAGACAAATTAAATGATATTAAAATCATATAATCAATTAATTACTGATTAAAATGCTAGGAAAAGATTTCTATGAAATCATCATGCATGTGCCTTCTATTCGTCCACAACTAGATGCTGTCTATGATGAGCTCCTCATCTCCTATCCTCCACAGCCACATCGCTCACTCTTGCTTCATCACCGTAACACCTTGTCTTTCATGTGTCTACTTGCTTTAGTGAGTCTTTGGATAAAAAAAAAAAAAAATCTTTTCAACACAAAACTATGGTTTTAAAATAATTTACCCAAACACCTAAATAAATTGTAGAAGCCATTTTTTCTCCACAATCATGGTTGGTTTTGGAGATTTCCCATGATCGTGGGTCCGATGCGGGGTGAAATCTAAATTAGTCGGGACCGAAGGTTTCAGTGAATCGAGTGGGATACAAAAAAAATGGTCGGTTTTGGAAAAGCTCAATCTTTTCACTTTCACCTTCAAAAGTCCGGCTCGGGCGCCTCAGGGAAGAAGAAAATATTAAAAAATAGGGAAAGAAGTGGGAGAGAGGAAAAAAGGAAAGAGGGAAGATTTTTTTATTTTTTTTAAGAAAAAAGATGGAGAGAGAAAGCTCAAAAGAGAAAAAAGGGAAAAGGGAAGAAAGAAAATATGTTAAAAAAAAGGAGGGGAAGAACTTGGACATGGCTCAAGAAAAAGAAGAAAAGTAAAATAGATGGAGAGAAAAAATTAAAAAAGATAAAGAATTAAAGGAAAAAATATTTAAAAATTGGAATAATGTCATGTACATAAAATTTTAAAACACAATGTTTATAAAGACCGAGTTAAATTTTATAAGTTTTAAAACAAAACATCAATTTTATATGTTTAAGGTTCCATTTTTTAGCCATCAAATATTTAACTATCAAATAAATTATGTATATCCATCTAAAAGATATTGTTTTAGACAATTAATATTTATAAAGGATTTTTGTCAATATATACAATTTATTAATACACATATGTTTGATATTTTTTTTCCATGTTACATAATTTACTAATGTTATAATTTTAATTGTGTACTCAAATTTATGTAATTTTTGATATTCATTATGAAATTTAATTTTAAATATATTTAAAATAAAATCTTATCCTTTATATGCAATTATCACAAAAGCTAATGTCCTTTTTAGTAATTAATTTGAGTCTGAAAAATTTATTTTGATAACAATATTCAAATACTATCTTTTATCAAAATCATTTTTTTCCATAAAATCTATCCTGAAAAAGCACTTTTATCACTTTTTCTCAAGAAGCTATTCTCTAGAAGTTAATTCAAACACTAGCTGAATTTGACACTCTCATGTTGGCACCTCTGATAGGGGACATCTTATGAGGCTGAGGAAAATGGGCATGTGTCTACTGAAATTACTTTGGGATTTGGCAAACTCCCAGCAATTCGAGATTGCCATCGTGTACCGTGAAGCTATCTGCAGATTTTTCATCACAACATGGGCAGCACTATGATGAAATCGGATTCTGCTTACTGCCTAAATATACTATTATACCTATTATATATGTTTTTGGTTTTAACTCTGTCTTTGCAAGGGTTCCTTTGTACTATCTAGTGGAGTATCTTTTATAATTATACTACCAATAAAACTTATGTTTTTATTCTTGTTTGGGCCCATGTATCTTTGAATTGTATTGCTTTTATGTCTTTTTGTATGATGAACCTGATGTTACATTCATTTGAATTTTCCTTTGGACTTTTGTAATACCCTGAAAATCTCATTTATGATAAGTATCATATTGAGTAAATAATACCTATTGGAAATAGCTGAATATGGGATCTCAAAGATCTTGTGAAGAATTTATCTTATTTTTGGGTAGTTTCTCTTGAAAAAGAATAAATTGCAATTGGGTCCCTAAAACGTTTAGAAGTTTGTAAATAGGTCCCTAAAATATTTACGGGTTATAAAATACCCTGTGAAAATTATGAAGAGGCAAGAAAATATTTATTTGAAATAGGGAAGAATATTGTCCCTAATTTAGGTAATTTATTAAATTATTACATTGGAAAAATAAAGGGGGAAAAGTTAAAAAGTATTATAATGACCAAAATGCCCCCGTGAATTATGATATAATGCATGAGGCATAAAATATTAATGTCAATGCAAAAGTTGGGAGGTAATGAGCTATTCTAATTAAGAAAATTAGCAACAAATATTAAGGAAGTAATTAAGTAATTATTGGCTAATTACTTAAGCATGAACAAAGGAAAATTCAGAGATAATTATGTAAAACCCTAAAATTAGCGGTAAAAGGCTAAAAATTAGCATAAATATATTTTCTAATTAATTGGAAAATATGAAGGAGAATATATGAGATTAGATAATTTTAAGCCTAAATACAAGTATAGGCCAATAGGAAAATTTTGTAAAAAAATTATTAAATTATATAATAATTAAATAAAAAATAAAATAAAAAATATATAATAATGTGTGTGTGTGCCGACATGGTGTGATGAGTGGAGGATGAAAAATGTGATTAAAAATGGAAGAGTGTAATCTTGAAACTCTTAATTAAAATTAATTAAAGTAAAAAGGATAAATAAACACCGATAGAAATTGGATCCTATCTAGAGAACCAGGAACAAGATTTTTGGAGATAGAGTATATTATTACTAAGTGGATTTTTATCCTGAATTGAGCTGTACCTGGAGTCGTTTCCGAGATCGGTAGAAGAAGTTAGTAATAAGACGAAATAGGGAAAATCTGAGAAAAAGGCAGATAGTCATAAAATTAAGATTTGAACAAAATAAATTATAATTCAACATCTGGAGATGAGTTTATAATTATCTGGACATATTTGGAATCAGTGAATTTTGTCCAGAAGTTGATGATTCCTAATTCAATTCCGTAACCGTGCACGTTTTCAAGAAACTTCCGCAGACCGTTGGAACCCCGTATGGAATCAAAAGTTATTTAGCCTGGACATTTCTAATAAGTGAGAAAATGTCTTCAAAGCTGTAATTCCGGATTTTTGGGATTTTACGCGATTACGCGAATCGGACACCGATTGGAGAATTTCTGTCAGACCAGGGCATAAAGCAACCTGTGACATCATCCAGATGACATCACAGGGCTGCCACCTAAGGGCCCTATGTCAACGAAGATGATCCCAAGGCCAAGAAGTTGCCACTTCAAAAGTTTCAGATCTTACAGTCTAGAATCCGTCTGGTAAAGCATGAATAGTAACCTAAAATCCTCTATAAATACCCCTCCACCTTCATTTGAAATTTCACACCACCTCTCACTAGAGCAAACCGAAACTAGAGATAAGGAAGAGAGAAGGAGGAGTCCGGGGAATTCTGCAGCGAAGCTCTGAGTAAGTTCTTCGGTACTTAGTCTTAAGCTTTCGTTGTTCTTTCGGTAGTTAGAGTAGAAATGCTATATTTGTCTTTAATCTTCCAAGTATGATTAGATATCATATGATAGGGGTATTTTAGTCATTATTTCGAAAATCATGATGGGGTCAGAGTTATGGAAAAATTTTGGAAGATTAGAGTTAAAATAGCGAAGCTCTGGCGAAATTCTGCCGATTAGGGGCATCAGGGGCAAAATGGTAATTTTTACCTAAAATTCCTGTTATGATGTAAATCATTAATTAATATGATTTATATTTCGAAAACTATGTTGGAGTAGGAGTTATGTTGAAATTTTGGAAGATTAGGGTCAAAGTAACGAAGTGGGGTCGTGGGTAAAATAGTCATTTTCACTAAAAATGTCCGTCATAATGATAGATCCTTAACAAGTACGTTGTTATATTGATAGGATATCTCTGATAAGGTTCTACCAACCGTTGTACCGTTTTCCGTCAAAGTACCGAATTTCCGTCAACGAAGGTACGTTCGCGTACTGTAACACTAACTCTGGTGTTTATTGTATACGTATATGTGATATGTTTATGGTATGCCTATGTATGAAGGATGATGACTCTGCTATATGTTATGTACTGTTAATATGTTTACGTTGCTCTGGGCCACACATTTTATGTGCTATTGGGGGTACGTCTGCTAAGGGCCATATGTTTGCTAATGGCCATACGTTGCTAAGGGCCACACATTTTATGTGGTGTTAGAAATACGTTGCTACGGGCCACACATCTGCCTGGGGGCTTATGTGCTATTGGGATGCGCTTACTATATGTGATATGTCTGATCGTATGATACAAATGTTGTATGCTGTATATGTAAACATGAGGTTAACCGTTACCTGAGATCCGGTGCGGATCTCAGCTCTTAACATAGCGTTAGGTTCTAGAGGACCAAGGACTGAGGAGAGAGGCAGGCAGCTTGCGTAGAAGATCCGGCTGACGATTTCCTTTCGTTGTTCCGACGGAAGCTTTCCTTTTGTTATTGTACATTACTTTTGAACCACATGGTCACTGTACCGCTGTTGTATCCAGCCAGACTTACGGCACTTTATATATACATATCAGTTACTCTTCCGCTCAAATGCTCTACTCTGATGATTTAAAATGAAAAAAAAAAAATTATACTGCTTTTGGAAAACGGAGTTATTACACTTTTATGACATTTGAATTTTTTTTGGGGACTTTTTTAACATTTTCTTAGTCCCTTGGGACCTGAAAGAAATTTTCCGTATATTTTTCACGGGTGATCATTCAATTGTTAACCAAGAAAGATATTCTTACATATTTATTGGCCTGAAAAATTCTCACAATTTTTAAAAAAAAGAGAATTCATTTTTTTATTTCTATATATTCATATAATTTTTTATTTTAATCAACATAATTTAAAATTAATCTTTTAATTTAATTTTTTTTTGAATTACTTCATTTCAAGTAAAATGTTTTTTCGTAAAAAAAAAAATTATGTTTAAATATGTAAAGTATTTTATGAAATTTTAAAGGCTATTATTTTCTTACATAAAATGTCTTAGGATTATATTAACATTACTTGTCTCCTATTTTCATGATTCATTTATATTTAAATTATGGGTAAAATATGTTAACCACCCATATAATTTATCTAAATGACATAAACCTCCTCTCTATTTTGAAGACGTTTATAAACTTTCATTGAAATTAAAATGTATGTTACATAACCCGCTTCATATATTTAAAATTCTATTTTCATTCATTCGAACTACTAAGTTGACCATTAAATTTGACTCTAAAACTTTGTTTTGATTAAAATACACCTCTTTAATATAAGAATTATTTAAACATGCATGTTTACCAAAATATTTTTTATACAACATAAAAATAATTCTAATATATATTTTCAAATTTTCTATTGTTAAAAAATTTATTTATTTTGATTATATCATAAAATTTTATCCAATTATCCATCAACACCAAAATAACTTAGTTGCTAGTTTCCTTCTTTCAAAAAATTATCATGGCTTAATGATGAAAGCTTTTTACTTTTACCTCTTGAATACCATTACTCATTTAGTCAATGTCATTAAGCTTTTGGTCAATCTGACTCATTTAGTCAATACCATTACACTTTTAGTCAATATCATTACTTATGTAGTCAATGTCATTACACTTTTAGTCAATCTCATTACCTATTTAATCAATACCATTAAGATTTAATGTTTCTGCATTTATTGCATAAACTTTTTTCCTGCAGCACTCACATAAAAGTGAGTGGTCCCATTATAAAGAGATGAGAGAATATATTAGTGGGACCCACTCACTTTTATGTGAGTGCTGCAGAAATTAAATTTCTGTAGTAAATGCATAAACATTAAACTCATACCATTATTATGGATGCACATGGAACAGACCACCAGGTTTTTGTCCATGCCTAACTATTACGTCTTTGGTCACTTTATTTATGGCTTTAAATGAATATCATTACGCCTTTAGTGAATGTCAATCCTTTAAACAAGAGTCCTGCTCTGCTACTAAATGTTAGAATCGGTTGATAGCCAAGAGGGGGTGAATTGGGTGTAAGATAAAAACTTAGGAACTTTGATAATCTTTTCGCATCTCAGTAAAAATAATAAGTATGAAAGTAACGAGTCATAAATCAACTATCAGTTATGCAAATAATATATGCTGAAAATATAAGAGTTTAGGGAAGAGAATATGCAAACTGTGATTTATCCTAGTTTGACCCAATCCACGATGACCTACGTCTAGTCCCTAGGCTCTATTGGTTAATTTTGGGCTATGGCATGACTTTCATGCAAAGTCTCATGATGTTGAAAAATAAATTTTGTTAATCATTGTGCAAAACCCGTAACTTCTTACGGTCTTCATGAGTTATTAGCCTTAACTTCTTAGAATAATTAGTTATTATTGTTATTATTATATTCATTAATCTGTAATTGTTTACGGTACTCATGAGAACTCGTAACACTTTATGATAGTCATGAGTTTTAGAATTACTCATTAAAACAACCATTGGGGATTAGGATTACTTGTTAAAAACAACTAGTGGAGATTATGATTACCTCTGATTACTCGAAGACTTCAATGTCTTTGATGTCCTCTAACATTGATTCACACGGCTATCTCCCGATTGCAATGAGAACTCTTTCTCTTGATACCTCCTACTCCTTGGATGCTTACTAGGCGATGTCAAGGTTGAGGTTTCAATTCTTGGGTTTTTCTCTTTTCAAGAAGATGGTGGTTTCATGAAATTAGGTTGAAGATAGGATGAACAAGATTAGATCTTTACCTTCCTTGGATGGCGCCTCTTTCTCTACACCTTGGTAGTTGGCCGAAGATCACAAGAGCTTGAATGTCCATGAATTTCAGCCAACTCCCCTTTAAATAGCCTTGGCAGGTTGAAAATTCCAAGACCTAATTATCTTGTGTATTTCAGCCACCATACTAAAAATAGGGTTTCAGATGATAGGCTCATTACTTGGTGTTATCCAAATCATTAAGATAATAAATTAAATATATATCTTGATTATTTGATTGAATCAAAAATTTAAAATGATAGATCACATCCATATCTTGATTATTTGATTGAGTCAAAAATTTAAAATGATTGATTACTTGATTGGATAAAAAATTTAAGAGGATTGATTACTTGATTGTATCAAAAATTTAAGATGATTGATTACATCCATATTTTGATTATTTGATTGAATCAAAATTTAAGATGATGGATCACATCCATATCTTGATTATTTGATTGAATTAAAAATTTAAGATGATGGATCACATCTATATCTTTAATTAAAATTCAAGATCATGGATCATATCTATATCATTAATTTATGTCTTGAATTAAAATTTAAGATAATCTTTTTAATTCAATCTTTATTCAAAATTTCTCCTATCCAATCTTTATTGGATCTCTCTCTCTCTCTCTCTCTCTCTCTCTATATATATATATATATGATAATTCAAAATTATCTTTTCTAACACATTTGGGCATTTTTGTGGAGAAATTGATTTCCTACTAGGGGCTTAAATGTGGCACCATTTTTACTATTGGGCTTGAAGTGCCACTCGAACCCAATTACACCTTTACTCTTGATAAAGTTCAATAACAATTATTGGCCCAAGCTTGCTAATGGTCACATAACAATTTTAAGCAATTGGGATTAACCTTTTTGTGTGAGCCATTGTGCCAAATTAGTCACTGACTTAAATAAATTTGGACCAATTAAAACTCCTTTAACGGTTCCAAATTATCTAATGATCACATATGTAACGCCCCTAATTCCTACGTCCATTATGATGTCCACTTATGTCCTAAATCTCTTATTAGACTAATTGGTGTGAAATAATTAGAGTGAAGGCGTTAACAGATCAGAGTAAGTCGCAACAGAGAGCATGCATAACGTTTGGACGAATGAGTGACTGATAACATATGCCCAGACATATGCTGGTTAATTTAAATTCCCGAAGGGATATAAGCGTGATACAACTTAAAATTCTTTGCGGTGTATCCGGTCGGCACGTTAGTAGTACAATTATCCGACTATTCAAAAATTATACATAATACTCTCCCAAAATAATACTCCAGCCGAGTCATCACGCGTGTTGCTTACCCTTTTCTCTCGTTAACCTCATGCTCAAGTATAAACAATATATATGACAGATATTCATTACATTTCAGCATTAACCATACATAGCACACAACCCATGTAAAGTTCACAACACAACAATACATAGCACACAGCCCATGTAATGTCAACAACGTTTGCACTCTCACCTGTGCCACGACAGCTTCTCGTGTCCTCAGCGCTAGGAAAACATACATACGGCATTATCATGACTATAACCCGTGTAAAGCTGAATGTATATAAACAGGTGACCTAAGACCAAGTCTTAGCCACTGTGCATGACCCAAGACCCAGTCTTGTCCATGACTCTATGAATCATCCTATCACATATAAGCATACAAGACACATCAGAGTTAAAGTTACAGTACGCGTCCGTACCTTAGTCTGCGTAGCTAGCGGTACTTTCACCTTTTGGTATTGATTCCTGACTTTCCCGGATATCCTATAATAGTATCACCGCATTATTTCCCTTATAAACAATATCCTAAGAGATGTCATAATGGACATAAGTGGACATCATAATGGACGTAGGAATTAGGGGCGTTACAACATAAGACACTAGCAATGCTTTGCAGCCCCAAAACTAATTGAGTTGATCAAGTGATTTAGGACATAAGTGGACATAAGTGATTTGCAGCCCCAAAACTATAAGAGATTTAGGACATAAGTGGACATCATAATGGACGTAGGAATTAGGGGTGTTACAACATAAGACACTAGCAATGCTTTGCAGCCCCAAAACTAATTGAGTTGATCAAGTGATCTACCTTTCAAATTTGGATATCTTGCAGACATCATCCCTCACAACGTCATTCACATTTAGTCAAGAGCAAAGATAGAGTATCATCTCTCTTCATTGACTAAATGTAGCTAATTCACAAAACTAGGAATCTTCTTATATTAACTCTATAACGGATCATGACTCTTCATGATCACTTGCTGTGCGTATAGACTCCTGAGTCAATTAGAAGCTATCTAAGCTCTACTGGTCTTGTGAACGACTAATCCCTTGTAGGGGACTGTGAGTCCTCTCGGCATGTCCATCTATACTCATGTATTCGAGTTACACCCAAAAGTACATTGTTTTCCACATTTTCAGGCGGATAGAGTTCTAAAGTCAAAGTATAACCTTAGTGTTGGGATCCGTACACGCAGCGGAGTTTAAACTTTTACGAATCTCATTGGAGGATTGATCAACGGTGTTTAAATCAAGGTTTAGGGTTTCCGAATCGTACCTATGCAGAACAATTGGACTGGTGGGCTACCTTCTCGATCAGCAGAAGTCGACTCTTCGAATCGCCTTCCTCTACCGGTATCCACACGAACAACCTTCAGAAACACGAACGGAAGCGTGCTAGCGGCTTTGAACTATGCGTCTCTCTATTTTCTATCTAGGGTTTCTCGCGGCTTTTCTAATACGCTCGACCAAAAGTCCCATAGGTTTTTGCTAAACCTAGTAGGCGTATTATATTCAAATTTTGAATATGGATTAAAAAATATATTAAGTAAATCTATATGATAGATCTAATCTAATCTATTTATTTAATCCAAATAAAAGCCTTAAATCCGAGAAATAATATCTTTATTCGAAAATTAAATCTGAGATACAATATCTCAATTTATTATAGTTATTTAATTTATCAAATAAATTAAATACTATATATAATAATATTATTATCTATAAATAATATTATTATTACTTCGAATTATATATATATATATATATGTTCTGGTGTAGAACACAGATTGTCTAGCCCTGAGAGGCTAGGATGTTGATGTTGATTGGGACTTGACCTAGGAGCGATTCCTAGGGCCTATGTACCCTGAAGAGGGATCAAAGTCCACGTAGTTCGACGATACTTCTTTTCCTTTTGTTTCGGCGTAGGATGCCGGTTTGTGTGTACTTTTGAACAATTAACCTTATGAATGAAAATTCAAGTAATTGGTCCATTGTGTACTTTTAACTTTATGCATAAGCTGCACATAGTCAAGTTCTAGACCGGGCCGGGGTCTTTAAATAATTAGAGTCCGCTTAGTACTCTTACGGTGTCGAAACCGGGTGCATGAGTAGGGGTGTCTAAATATACCACGCTACGAGGTTCGAGTCGTTATCGGGATTTTAACCGGGGTAAGGGCAAATTGTCACATGCTCATCCGTGGTCGTCGTCGGGACACACTTTGACCAAGTGGACACGATCGGGGTCCAGTATGACTATTCGCCTTCTTACTTAGGTGTCAATTTCGATGCATCAAAATATATACCGGTGCATGGGCCTCGGTGTCGATTCTGGGCTCATGGACCTCGGTGTCGATCGGCTTATTTAGCAAAATCATTTGAGTACTCATAGAAGTTAATAAAACCTTTATTAATTCAAGAGATGATCGACTTTATGACAATTTGATGGGCCTCGGTGTCGATTCTAGGGCTTATAGACCTCGGTGTCGATACAAGGGCCGATGTGGGCCTCGTGTAATTTAAATACACGGCTCGTTGGCCCTAGTGTTAGCTTTGTGACCCAGGATCGAAGTGTGACTTGGGTTGAAGTAACCTGAGTCTTTGTCCATTTCTTTTAGCATATCGTCAAGTATTCTTGAAATTGAACTTGGACACGTTGTGTTCGTCGTGGATGACATGCCATGTCTAGTTCTAGCAGACCCTCAGCTTTGTTGGCGTTCCATGTCCTTTTGATTTGTTTCCTAGCCAGGGTTTCTAGAACGTAGGCTCCTCTGTTGAGTTTTTCCTTAATCCGGTAGGGGCCGTCCCAATTTGCGGCCAATTTTCCATCTTTGGCTTTTTTTTTTGTTACTGACGTCGGCCCTTCGTAGGACTAGGTCTCCCCAGTCGAATACCCTGGGCCTGACCTTGGGTGTCGTGACCCGGAATTCGTTTCTCCAGTTGTGGGTGTCGTAACCCTTAACTTGTTTGTCCATTATGGGCGTCGTAACCCTGGATTTGTTTATCCATTATGGGTGTCGTAACCCTGGATTTGTTTATCCATTATGGGTGTCGTAACCCTGAACTCGTTTACGATCCGAGGTACACTTAAGGAGCACGGATTTAAGCGCATGAAATAGACTTGGCGGCATTGCCGTCTTAACACGGAGCCGAGTACCGGGTGCGCCTTCATCCCTTTTGTAGGGACAAAACTCCACAGTTTATCCGGGGTCCAATTGAGGAGCGCAGATTTACTGTATAAAGTAGACTTGACATAATTTTCGAAGACGGGTTTCATTACCCTGAATTCATACCTGTTTAGCTCAGATTCCTTCATGTTTAGCTTCGACATGATCTTCAAAGACTGGTTTCTTTACCATGACTTCATTTTTAACTTGAACATGATTTCTGGAAACGGGTTTATGCACCTCAGATTCCTACATGTTTAAAGACTGGACATGATTTTCGAAAACGAGTTTCATTACTCAGAATTCATACATGTTTATTTTGAACATGATTTTCGGAACCGGGTTTATGTACCTCGGATTCCTACATGTTTAACTTGAACATGATTTCTGAGAACGGGTTTCTTTACCCTGAATTCTACATGTTTAATTTGAACATGATTTTCGGAAACGAGTTTATTTACTCATAATTCCTACATGTTTTATTTGGCGGTCGTAGCCATCACATATGGATCCCGGACTTTAACCAGATTCAGTTTAATCGGGTCTGCCTTTTCTCCTTTTGGAGGTGGGCTCCTCCTTATAATATTTGCATCATATTCTAAGTCCTTTGGTCTTGAATTTGAAGGATAAAACAATTCCTGCATCAAATGAATTTGCGCTCCAAAGTCTTAAAAGGGGGGTGGGCACGTGGTTTCATTATATCCAACCGTGTGCTTTTCCATCAAACTTTTAGGCAAGTGCCAATATCAATTCCATGCCATCTGGAATAAAAACTTGTAATTGAAACTTGGTCAACACTATGGCAAATCTCATGCAGCAAGGTCGATAGATCTGTTGCAAGCATTCTTAGAAGATTAATTCTGACTTTAACATTGTGGATTATCTCGGCCCAAAAGAAGGAAATGTCATCCCTGCCTTCCCTGAATCAGTCGCGACTTTAGGTAACGGGTCCCTTTTATGATCTTCGATGTCGACTTTAGGGAGTGATGCATGACGATTCTAGCAAAAGAAAAACATCATCGTGGCGGTCCTGTGGTTGGAGGTGCCCTTGGTGCTAGCAAGCTTAGAGAGAATGTCCGCTCTTATATTTTCCCCTCTTGGGATATGCGTTACCGTTACCTCGTCAAACTCCGCCTGGATTTCCTTGACTCTGCTGAGGTATTTGGCCATGAGAGGACCTTTAGCTTGATATTCTCCGTCTACCTGGGCGGCGACGAGTTATGAGTCGGTAAAGACCGAGACTCTTTGGGCTCCGAGATCCTTGGCCTGTTGGAGTCCGGCTAAGAGCGCCTCGTACTCGGCCTGATTGTTTGATGTGGGGAAATTCAGCTGCAAAGAATATTCAATCGTGACTCCTTCTGGGCTTTCTATGATTATCCTGGCGCCACTTCCCTTGGAGTTCGATGAACCGTCGACGAACACCTTCCAGAGATTGATGTTGTCGAGATCATTCTTGGTTGGGGTTAGCTCCCGGAGGAAGTCAGCTAAAGCTTGTGACTTAATGGTATGTCGTGCTTCGTATGTGATGTCGAACTCGGACAATTCGATCGCCCAACTAATCATCCAGCCAGCCAGGTCCAGCTTATGGAGTACTGGGATTGGTTGGTGAGTCCGAACCGTTATCTTGTGAGCCTGAAAATAAGGGCGTAGTCTTCGCGCCGTCATTATCATGGCGAAGGCCAATTTTTCCAGCTTCTGGTATCTTAATTCCGAGCTTTGTAATGCTTTGCTGACGAAATATATGGGTTCATGACCATTCTTTTCTTCTCGGACTAGTACCGAACTCACCGCCTCCTCCCCAACCGATAAGTAGAGAAAGAGGGTTTCACTGGGTTGTGGCTTCAATAGGACCGGTGGAGTTGCCAAACATTGCTTGATTTTCTCGAATGCGGCGTCACACAGGGGTCCGGTTGCTGATGTCTCCTTTTCAGTAACATGAAGAAGGGTAAGGCGTTTTCTGCTGACTTGGGCAAGAACCTAGTCAATGAGGCCAATCGACCTGTTAACTGTTGGGCTCCCTTCTTGTTTCGGGGGGCTTGCATGTCTAGCACGGCCTTACACTTGTTCGGGTTGGCTCCAATTCCTCGGCTAGTGAGTAGGAAACCGAGGAATTTTCCCGTAGGTACTCCAAACGCGCATTTTGCCGGGTTTAGCCGAATTTGATGCGCCCTTAGTTTATTGAATGTTTGCTCTAGGTCTCGGATATGGTTATTGGGATCGTACGATTTAACGATCATCTTGTCAACGTAGACCTCAATGTTGTGGCCGATCTGATCCTCAAAAACCTTATTCATCATTCTACAGTACGTCGCCCTGCGTTTTTCGACCGAACGGCATGACGTTATAGCGGTAATTTCCCTCTCTCGTGATGAAAGAAGTGGCTTCTTGGTCATCGGGGTGCATGGCGATCTGGTTGTACCCGGAATAGGCGTCCATAAATGATAGCAATTGATAGCCGGACGAATTATCTACAAGTTGGTCGATGTTTGGCATAGGATAGGCGTCTTTTGGGCACGCTTTGTTCAGGTCTGTGTAATCTGTGCATACTCTCAACTTGCCACTTGGTTTCAAAACCATTACCACGTTGGAAAGCCATGTGGTATATTGTACTTCCCTGACGAAGCCGGCCTCCAATAGCTCGTCCACATGCTGGTTCAGGGCCACTTGCCTATCCGGGGCCCTTTTTCTTTTCTTCTGGGCTACCGGGGTTGACCCCGGCCGAATGGCTAATCTGTGACAACAGAAATTGGGATCAATCCTGGGTACCTCAGCCGCGCTCCATGCAAAAACGTCTCGATTCAGAGCCAAGAATTCTTCCATCCTCAATAGCAAATCGAAGGTCAATGCCCGGCCTATTTTTGTACTATGCTCCAGGTTGTTCCCGAGTATGAGATTTTCTACTTCTCCTTCTGGTTCTGGCCGAGGCTTCCCCTTTTCTTCTCGTAAGTCCAACTCGACCATATAAACAGGGTCGTGGGTCTTTTCGTGCCCTTGGTTCGTCAGTTCGGACTTGTGGTTCCTGGGTCGGGATTGAGGCGTTGTTGCCTTTGTGTTAATCGTCTCGACATAACATTGTCGGGATTCTTTCTGTCGCCCTTGATGGTAACGAATCGGTTGGCGTTGCCTATCATTTTTATCTTCTGATGCTTGGTAGATATCAACATGTCCCATTTATGAATCGTTGGTCTTCCCAGTATGATGTTGTAAGGGGATGGGAAGTCGGCTACAATAAATCTAACTCGCTCAGATTTAAATCCTTCATTCGTTCCAAGGGTGAGCCGGAGGTCGGTGGTTTTGCATGGCTTCAGGTCTTCCTGATCGAGGTTCATCCTTTTGAAGGCGTCCCAAATGATAATATCTGCCGAGCTCCCTGAGTCTATAAATATCCTTTTGACTCGGCAGTTGACCAGGGTTCCGGTGATTACCAGACCATCCTGATGACCAAGGCAGCACGTCGGTCATATCTTCTTTGCACTAGAGGGCTTGTTGTCCAGGACCTCGCCTCGGCGGTCTTGCCGGCGGACCTCGGACTGGCTTCTGTCCCTTGGCGGGGTGTTCCTGTCCAGATCTTTCCTAGCATTTGCTTGTCGCATTTGCTCAACCTCGAGGTATTTCTTCGACCGAGTCATGAAATCATTGATACCTTTGGCCGGCGCCTTGAAGAACGATTCAGCTAGGCGGGTGGTACTCCCTATCCATCGGCCAAAAGATGTACATGAACCTCCTCTTTTAAACCTTGTACCTGTAAGGCTGCATGGTTAAAGCGATCCAAATAACTTTGGAGTAATTTGTCAGGCCGCTGCCGGATTTTGGATAGGTATATTGAGACTTCGGCTGCCGCTACTAGTCGCGAATTGGAGCTCGAAAGCCTCGGCCAGGTCATCAAACTTGTGGACCGACCCTACTGGCAGAGTGTGGAGCCATTTTAAGGCTGGCCCTTTGAGAGTTGTGGCAAAGATCCGGGTCATAATGGGTTCTCCAAGGCCTCTACACAACATGATCATCTCAAAATCTTCCCGGTGAGTCGTTGGGTCCTGAGAGCCGTCATACTTGTTAAACTCGGTAAGGTTTAGCTTCTCCGAGAAACGAGCGTTAAGGATCTCGTCGGAGAAAGGACTGTTGTCGAAATTCCCGACATACATTTTTCTGCTGAAACCGGTAGGAGGAGGCCGTGGTGGTCTATCGGTCGAAAATTGGTAGGAGGAGGCCGGGGTGGCTTGTCGGTCTGGCGGACTTCTCCTTTCTTGACTCCACGGTGGAAGAGGGCGTCCTCCTGGTTCGCCGCTCTCGTTCTCCCGCATACTTTTCGACGTCGGAAGCTGTCAACCTCTTGTCTTCTTGCCAAGTCTTATCATTCGATGGTTCTTGGTGTTCCTGGAATCTCTTCCTTTGGGCCGTTTCTCCAATCGCTGGAAGTGGAGAGTATAGCGCTTGTCCATATTCTCGATATGCCTCATCATTGCGAGCATCGAATTCTTTGAATTGATATAGCTTCTAAAACACTTTAAATTGTCATGGGTTTGCTCTGAACCGGCAAGAAGTACTATGCAATTGAATTGCTCCGTGCGACTCCATGATTTGCAGAAGTTTCATTTTAGTCCCTCATTGTAAAACCTTTTAGGAGTTCCACTTAGGTCCCTGTGAGAAACCTTTTTGAGATTTCGTCTAGGTCCCTTTATGAAACCTTTTTGAGATTTCGTCTAGGTCCCTTTATGAAACCTTTTTGAGATTTTCGTTTGGGTCCTTTTATGAAACCTTTTGGAATTTTCACTTAGGTCCTTTTATGAAACCTTTTGGAGATTTCGTTTAGGTCCCTGGTCAAAACTTACCTTTTGACCTGGTTTTAGGTTAGTTTCAGGAGTTTAGCATGTTCGCCATTTTGTAGCTTGGCCAAGTGCTGCGTCAGCCTCTGAAAATCTTTGTTGAGCCCACAACTTTTAAATACCGATCCACAATACATTGATGATGGATTTGCTCAAAGATTTCTTCCCAGTTTGATACCCTTCCTACAAGACATCCACCATCTTTTTACTCGTTGTGTCCGCATACATGCTTATTGGGCTTCCATCAATTGATACTTTGTCTTGTTTTTCTTGAAACCTCTCTTGGTACATAGAGGCAAAGCATCTAATCTCCTTTCCTGTACTGGAAAAGCTGCGTGGTAATATTAAAGATATAGAACCTTCGATCGTCTGATTTGCTCACTCTAAATGACGAAACCTTAAGGAGAATTACGCTAGACTCAGATTTCTGGTTCTTCCGACGCACACCACTACTCTCGCTGTCCATCCTTGCCAATGACGTCGGCGTTTTCAGATGGTGGATTAAGTTTGCAGTTAGCAAAAAGAACAACAGAGATTCAGCCTTCACAAATGTCCCCCCAGTATCATCAATTTTCACATAATAGTTTTTTCCATGCAACATAATGGTCATGATATATTCTAGAAGAACTTCCCCAATTTTCACCGGGGATGCTTTTTCTTATTATTGCCGCACTGCATATCCTTGATCATATGGTAGTGATTTAATTTGAACTCACTTAATAACCCAATATATAGCCAATAGTTCTATAACTCCATTGTTCCTTGACCGCACATCACCAACAGGAAGAACCTTTTCTGCAGATTCTCACATAATTATTGCAAGAAAGATATGATGCAGGAGTGCATCTAAAATCATTTGCAGTTGAACTGATGGTTCGCAGGTGTGGCAACAAGAATTGGTCAAGCCATCATACGAACAAAATATATGCTAAGGACAAAGTATGGTGTTTCATACTTGATCACATTGTTGAAGCCAAAAGATGATGAATAAGACAAGCCATTACTAAAAATAAATCCTTAATGAGGTTTGTCATAATTCAAGAAAGAAAACCTGGGAGCTCCTTCCACTTGCTTCAATTAACAAAGAGTTTTTGCTTTTAAAAACATAAGCGAATCTTGTTGGAATTTTTGAATGAAGGCATTACCCTTTCCAAGTAGCCCTGCGCATTTGAAGTGCTTTCACCAATGCTCTTGTCGGTCACCAATTCATCCAATTGTTACGGACCTAATAATCATTTAACGTAATAGCCACAAACCAATCATTGATCCATTGCATCCAAATCGTGGAGAGGAAAGTCTGTATCAATAATGTTGTGAATTCCATTAGAACTCTTGTGCCGCACAACATTGATTGGTCCAGCACGTTCCAAAAACAAAGTGAGAATGAGTATCGACCCACACGGCCACATCCCGTCCTGCCCAAAGCTTGCGTTTATGTTCGGGTTCAAACTCCAACTCGGCGGAAGGCCAATCTCTACACCAAAATTTCATCCTGCCCATGGCTATTGGTTAATTTGCCTCTGGGTTCAAATTACCTCCAATATATTGATCCAAATCCTGAAGCTTCTGGGTTCGAAAGCATGGAGATGGCTCTTGTTCTGCCCATCTCCTGGAAACTGACTTTCATCTGTCGAGATCAATTTGGGGTTCAGTTGCCGAGATCAATTTGGGTTTGAGTTGCTGAGATCGATTTGGGTTTGAGTTGCCGAGATCGTCCGATCATCCCCTCCCAACCTTTTCGCTGTTTTGTGTCTTCCGCAAAATGCAGGTCAGATTGAGAGAAGGATCCCTGGGGTTCCGCCGATGGATGACTCGATTTGGATTAAATTTCCCCTCCTCACCACATCGGAGAACTTTGAAATCCCCAGACGGAGATATGCGAAATCGGGATTTTTTGAAATCAAAGAAGTTGATCGGATTAAATTCTTTACTGCGTTAGCACCACAAAACCTTAGCCACAAGAGTCTCGTTTGGCAGTTGGAAATTAAAATCATTTACCATCTTTGGTCACGGGAATCGAAATTTATCGTCCCCACGGTCGGCGCCACTGTTCTGGTGTAGAACACAGATTGTCTAGCCCTGAGAGGCTAGGATGTTGATGTTGATTGGGACTTGACCTAGGAGCGATTCCTAGGGCCTACGTACCCTGAAGAGGGATCAAAGTCCACGTAGTTCGAGGATACCGGATGGCCGTTAGCCAAAGGGCGTGGGGTGTGTGCTCGTGTGCGGTATATGCAATTGAGAGAGCGTAGAGATAGATGATGTGTACCTTTAGGGTTTAACTCGTATGTATAGAGTGTACACAGTGGTCTTGGGCTCATGGGCCCTCTATTTGTGATAGAGATTTCCCTTGATTCTCTCCTTGATTGTAGGTTGGTTATGATCTTATCTGATCTGTTGGCGATCATGATAGATCCCCTTATTATTGGGCCGCATCGCTAATGGGCCTTATATAAATAAATATATATATATATATATATATATATATATATATATATATATATATATATATATATATATATAGACACACACACACACATCCTAGATTAAATACAATATTCATTAAATCTTAGACATACATAAAATTCAATGAATCTGGACACTTTTGCTTGTGTTGGGCTATTCTTGTGTGCGACCCTGCAGGCCCACATGAGATTGGCAGTGAGCCAATACTGTACCAGCCCACAAGTCGCAAGTGGCCTCTAGCAAGACATTGCGACTACCCAATTCATATTGGGATCGATGATACGGTACAACCTATCGTACAACCATGTCACGTCCCTTTTGTCACGCGATAATTTGGTCAAGGATGAGGCATGGAGAAAGTCATTTTCCTGTTCTTGACCATGACTTTCTCGATTCTTGAGTAGTCTAAAAATTGAAATGGAAACTCCTTTCCATCGTAGTATGACCATACATTTCTTGGACTCACTCATCGAGGGGCCCAGTATTATCTCTCTACAAATGTGAGGGACAAATTCCATCTTGACCATTCACATTCCTCTGCATGAAAACCACTGATCCCGATCCAAGCCTTTATTATCACCCGGTCAAAGATGACTTTTGACTAGGTCAAAGATCCGTGACTCATCATGTAGGAATCCATGATGATCTTAGGTCATAGGGCGTCGTGACGCGGTTATACATGAGAAAAGCTTATGACTTCAGCTTTCTCATAGTGGGTCGGTCCAGCACCTTGTACTCTTACAAGTGCCTATGACTTTGACTCATATCTCCATACTCATCAAAGTCATGCTGGTCTTATTTCATCTTCGCTCCCACAGAGATGACCGACCAAGGACATTTTGGATAATCTATAAGATATATCCAAGGATCAGTTATCACTATAAATATGCAAATGAAATGATAACTAAAGGAGAATACTTTAAATAACATTAACGTTTAAAGTACAATGACTTGCCCCTAGGGCATAATTTCCAACACCTAGGACATAGTGTTCAATGACATCCTCAAGTCTAGGACAATCCGCACTACTAAATGATGAGAGACTTTTCATATCCAATGATACTCTTTACAATAAATCTTTGTGGAGTCTCTCGACGGGTCAGTTCGGTGCTATCTGTTCTCCAACAGATCTACCCACGACATCAGCTAAGGCATCACCATGCCTGTATTCCATGAGGTCCCTACCTTGTATCTCTATACAAATAGATGATGACGTACTAGTCTTATTGAGATCATCAATGCCCTTTCTTAGTGATTCAAGACTAGGTTAGGCAATAAATATGTCGTGTTCTTGAGTCCTTATGATCATGATTTCTATCATTGATCCTCGAGATTAATAGATATTCTATTCCTAGGATTTTTATCTTTAAACACATATATACCTTAAAATAAAGGCAAGACATAAATATGATAAAGATAAAATGTGCTCATTTATTAATAATGAAATACTACAATGTAAAAAAGGTGTTCATTTGTCCTCATAGATTGTCTCTAGAACACCTTAATACTAATAGGCTCATCCTGAGATTTCAATTCACTATCTCCCTTAACTTTAACTAGGTGCTTGAGAACCACTACAATTCCACAAGTTTGATCCAGGCACTTGTGAAGCCTCTACAATTCTAGCATTGATAAGAGCTCCCCCTTACACAATGTAAGGATACAATATGTTTCCTACCCAAGATTCCCCAATCTTGAGTAATTCTCATAAAGATAGAATGATTATAATGTAAGCATACTTCTCTCTGTATGAAGTAGATGATGATTAACACCGAAGTACAAGGTGGGAGTATGATTATAGAGCTTCGGTCGGGTAAGACTTAGAGTATTGGCATATCGACATTGTAGGCATTGTGTATTTTTTTTCATCAATTTCTCTGACTTGAATACTTTGTTATTTATAGTCGATGAAGATCATATGACCACTAAGCACATTCTTCCCATTGTGTATCTTGGAATATGACCGTTGGAAGTAGCCACTGGAGCGTTTGTACTTTCCTTATGTTTTGTCTGCCATTTAACTTCGATAAATGTCCATTGTGGCATTCAAACTTTTTGTTAGAGATGTATTGGAGTCATTAGAAAAATTCAAGGTTCAATTGCTTTCGTCTTTGTTGCAATAAAAGCTTCAGACGAAATCCCTTTGGTTTTCTCTGTGATTGCTTTCGTGTGCTCTGTTTTCTGCTAAGAATTTAATGTTCTGACACATGAAATTGCTTTCATGCTTTTGGAGTTAATCCATGATTTTAAACATCTAAAACTTATACACAAATGAGATTAGTAGCATTGATAAGTAGTATAAGTAATAATCAAGTATAAGTAGATGTTAATCACAATATTTCAATTCTAGGAGACGTTGTGATTTGAAACAATAACATTCACTCGAGTGTGTATCCATCACTCAAGTGCTTTTGTAATCCAACTCGTTGTGTATCCTGCAAGTCACTCATGCACTTTCCTCTTGTTTTTCTATATTGACAAGATCATGGAAGTGTTCTAAGATTTCTCCTTCTTCATTCTCAACTTTCAGTTTTTCATCAATCGTGGATATGCAACTTATAGTTTTAGATGAACCGTCAACACGTTCAACTTCAACATAGTTGTTAGAATGCATATATAGATTCAAGAGTATCCCAGATATCTTCAGCACTAAAACAAAATTTAATTTTCTCAAAATCATTTTCGGTTAAAGCATTATATAGATTTTCAATTGCTAAAATGTTCAACAAAAACATTTTTTTCCCTATCCAATCCTTTCTCGGTTTGAAATCAAAGGTATTTTTAAAAACCTTCCATATATCAAAATCTAATGTTTTTTTATAAACAATGTCATTCTTGTTAGTTCTCAAATTGGTTTTGATGATAACGGACAATTGTAAACACAAGAGAAGTTTGTCTTTGTAAGTTGAAAACTTATTGTCAAAGGCAAACTCGAGTTTTGGTTGAAAACTCGAGTTTTGGCCTGACAGTGAAATGCTCAAGTTTTTATAAAGAAAGACAAACTCGAGTTTTGACCATACAGAGAGCATTCAAGATTTTCGCTAAACAAAGCAAACTCGAGTCTTGACAAGACAGAGAGCAACCAAGTTTTTTTTTCGATAAAACCAAAACTCCAGTTTCCATGGGAAACTCTAGTTTAGGCTTCTCTAAGTATTTTCTAAGATTTTCAAGAGTTCATGAAAACTCGATTTCAGTATTAAAACTCGAGTTTCCATCGCCTAAGAACAATACTCATCTCTGATCTTGCATAAACTCATTTGTGAAATAAATCAAGAACCTTAACATTTTCTCATAAAATGAGAAAACTCGAGTTTCGGTTGAAAACTCAAGTTTGGCTCTAACAGAGAATTTTCCAAAGTTTTCAAAGAACATGAAAACTCGAGTTAAGATGTGGAAACTCGAGTTTTGACCAGGCAGAGAGAACTGCCAATTTAGAACGTTTTGAAAACTCCAGTTTTGCTTGAAAACTCCAGTTTTGAGATTTTGGACTAAAACATGATTTCTCGATAAAAGTCCAAAACTCGAGTTAGTCACTTAATGACTCGAGTTTTTCACTGTTCACAAGACTTGTCCAAAATTCCAAATCACGATGCTCGACACTGAGTTGATAAAACTCGAGTTCCAGTTGAAAACTCGAGTTTGGGTCTTTGACAGAAAGAACGCTGGAGCATGAAAACTCGAGTTTGGATGAACTAACTCGAGTTTCCATCGCGAAGTTTGAATTTCGAAAAGAATGATTTAGCAAAACCTTCATGTTTAATCTCAATGCCTTATATCATCTTTCATTACTACTCCTAACTATGTTTAATCAGTTTGTTAGTGAGTTTCAGATGATTTAGACATGATTAAATGATGATTTGAGCAAAAGCAAAAAGCAAGTCAGAACATTAAATGCAAAACCCAGAAAAGTTGCATATTTACGGTTAATCCGCCGCACACGTTTGGAAAAACAGAAAGGATGTTTTCCACTTCCAGCATTAACTACTCCAACGAATTAATTCACAGAGAGTCAACTCTGAACATCTATACAGCTGGATTAAGTGAAGATTAGAGAGAGAAGAAGACCCAAGCTTAATGTAATCAGCTCCCAACACCTCCAACTGTTATAATTGGGATTGCAACGGTCAATTAATGATCTCTACCTATAAATAGAGATGCATTCAATTCATCTCAACAACCAATCCAACAGAAAATGAAAATCATCCAAGAGTCATTTATTCTTTGAGTTTTTCTGTGTAAAGTATCTTCTGATACATTCATACTTCAGTGTTTCTCTTATCTACTCTAAAAGAGAGTTCATTGATTGTAAATCTTTTATTGTGAGTTATCTCAAATCAAGGGGACTTAGAGATTGGGTTATTGATTACAACTTGTAAGGGGGAGTAAGTTCTAGAGAGAGAATTACTCTTGAGTGCAGAGTGTGTAATCAGAGAGTCTGGGGACTGGATGTAGGTCAAGTTGTTGGACCGAACCAGGATAAATTCTTGTGTCTTGCTTCTCTTCTCTAAACTCTGTTTTACCTCCGTTTCCTACCCGATAAACAGAGCATACCGAAAAGTTTATAAGAATCCCCAATTCACCCCCCTCTTGGTGATTCAAGCTCCATTTACATTTGGTATCAGAGCCTGGTCTTCTCATAAGAGCTTAACATCTCGAGAAGGATCACCATGAACGGAATTCTGCCGGATGGAGCTTCGATCAATAGACCTCCAGGCTTCAGTGGAGAACATTACTCCTTCTGGAAGGTCAAGTTCAAAGTCTTCGTAATGGCCAGCGAATATGGTCTTTGGAGAGTATTCGAAAGAGACAACTATGAGCCATCCTCAGTCCAAGATGGCGTCCGGACTCCCAAGCTTGAAGAAGAGTACGATGAGAATGACCGACGAAATGTCACTCTCAATAGTAAAGCTGTTCTCATGCTGCAAAGTGCTCTTAGGCAACAAGAGTATTTCTGCATCTGTAATCTACTGTCTGCAAAAGCTATGTGGGATGCTCTAGAGATAGCCCATGAAGGAACCACCAGAGTCAAGGAGAATAGAGTCAACACTCTAATGACGGAGTATGATCTCCTTCAAATGAAGACCGGTGAATCCATCATTGACTTCCAGCTGAGATTTACCCATCTTATCAATCAACTTGCTGCATTGGGCAAGACATACGAGCAACCTGCTCAAGTAAGAAAAATCTTGAATATTCTTAGCAAAGAATGGGAAGCTAAAGTGACGACCATTGAAGAAGCTCGTGGCGAATCGATGAGCTCGGTGGCGGCATTATTTGGCGTCTGAGTATGAAGGCAAACTCAAGTTCAAAAAGGGAATTGAGGAAACGAGTAGCAAAAACAAAGGAGTTGCACTCAAGGCTGCAAATGAAGCTAAGCAATCCGATGACGAAGAAGAAGAAGGAGATGACGAAGATGGAGAGCTGGGCATGATGGTCCGAAGATTCAAGAGATTTTACAAGAAGAACCAAGGATATAAAAGATTCAACAAGGGTAGCTCCAGCATGGAGACAAAGAAGCCAATCATCTGCTATGAATGCGAGAAGCCCGGCCACATCAAGTCAGAATGCCCCCAGCTGAAGAACAAGGACAAAGGCAAGAAGAAATTCAACAAATTCAAAAAGAAAACCTATGTCTCAGCGATATGGGGAGATAGCTCATCCGATGAAGATGAAGCTGATGAAGAGGAAGAGAAAGCAAATATTTGCTTAGTTGCTGAAGTAGAAGAGCAACATAAAGAGAACAATGAGGTATATGATTCCAAACCGTCATATGATGAATTATTTACTGAATATACCATTGTTCAATCTGAATTTGAAAAACTTGCTGAGAAATATATTGCTTTGAAAAGGAAAAATATTACTCTTGAACAGCAAGTAGAAAATCTTTCCTCTCCTGAAAATCTCATCTGTGATGATTGTGCCGTTTTTAAAGAAAAGAATTCATATCTCACTAAAACTCTTGAAAATTTTAAAAAAGGCAGTGAGATGCTTAACGTGATTTTAAAAGCACAAAGATTTACAAATGATCGTTCAGGGATAGGCTACAATCCCATGTTTGATAGAAAGAAAGGAAAGAAGAAGAGTGGTGGAAAATCTTATTTAAACTCTTTTCGAAAAACTGTACACTCTTCCAATCCATTTGCTCACTGTAATTATTGCAACAGAAAGGGTCATACCACCTCATCATGCTTTCATAGGAAAGATAAGAAAAATAAACCTGTTGGAAATTATCAGTGGGTGCCTAAAGGAACCTATGCTCCTAAGGCTCGAACTAACCTCAAAGGACCCAAGAAAAGATGGGTACCTAAGGCTTGATCCTTTCTGATTTGTAGGTATGTCTAAGAGCATCAAAATCTAACAAATGGTACATCGATAGTGGATGCTCAAGACACATGACCGGTGATCAGTCCAAATTCGAGTCAATCAAGCAAGAGGATGGTGGCAGAGTAATCTTTGGTGGAAATCAATCTGGAAAGATTGCTGGAATCGGTGAAGTTGGAAACAACGATGGACCTCAAATCAAAGACGATTACTTTGTTGAAGGACTTTGCCACAATCTCCTCAGTGTAAGTCAAAGCACCGATAAAGGTAACATAGTTATCTTTGATTCTGAGGAATGCTTGATTGTGAGTAAAGATATTCTTTCATTAGACAATATAAAAACAAAAGCTATTTTTAGAGCTCCTAGAGAAGGTAACTGTTATACTCTTAGTCTCTCTAGAGATGGCTCTACATTTGAAAAATGCTTTGTAAGTAATTTGGATGATAGTTGGTTATGGCATAAACGCTTAGCACATGTCAATATGATCCAACTTGACAGATTACTCAAAAGGATTTAGTCATTGGTGTTCCTAAACTTCGTTTTAAAAATGACATGATTTGTGATGCATGCCAAAAAGGAAAACAAACTAAATCCTCTTTTAAATCCAAAAATGAAATTTCAACTAATAGACCTCTTCAACTACTTCACATGGATTTAGTTGGACTAGTTAGAGTAAGAAGCCTAGGTGGCAATCTTTACACATTGGTTATAGTTGATGATTTCCCTAGATTTGCATGGACTATTTTTCTGTCATCAAAAGATGAAACCTTTGATCAGTTTGTCGTTTTTGCCAAGAAGGTCCAAAACGAGAAAGGTTTTATGATTTCAGGTATTCGCACTGATCATGGTGGAGAATTCGAGAACCATGCATTTGCTGAGTTCTGTGACAACATGGGGATTGATCACAACTTCTCAGCTCCAAGGACTCCACAGCAAAACGGTGTTGTAGAAAGGAAAAATCGAGTCCTCACCGAGATGGCCAGAGAAATGTTGAATGAGAATAACACTTCCCAAGTGTTCTGGGCTGATGCAATGAGTACAGCATGCTACATCTCGAATCGGGCGTATCTTCGGAAGAAGCTGAACAAAACTCCATACGAGCTATACAAAGGAAGAAAGCCGAACCTGAGTCATCTGCATGTGTTTGGTTGTAAGTGTTTCATCCACAACAATGGTAAGGACAATTTGGGCAAATTTGATGCCAAAGCAGATGAAGGTATATTTTTAGGATATTCCAATAGGAGTAAAGCATATAGAGTTTTTAATATACGTACTCGTATTGTGGAAGAGTCTATACATGTTGCTTTCTGCGAATCCAAAACTGACAAATCAGAAATGATGATGATGATGAGGAAAATATTTTGAAAAATCAATTCTTTTCAAAAACCACTCCTGCTTCAATTGAAAATCCGAAACGTTTTTGAAGTTGATCCTCAAAACAATTTGGAAAATCCTGATCAAACACAACCTAGAGCTTGGAGATTTATAAGGAATCATCCTTTGGATCAAGTTATAGGTGATGTTAATCAAGGAGTGAGAACTAGAAGCAGCACTTTAAATGAAGTTACTTTTACTGCTTTCATTTCAAAAATAGATCCCTCAAAAATTGATGAAGCCCTTTCAGACAATGATTGGGTGATAGCAATGCAAGAGGAGTTACATCAGTTTGATAAAAATCAAGTTTGGGACTTGGTACCTAGGCCTAAGGACCATCCGGTCATTGGCACTAAATGGGTATTCTAGAACAAACGAGATGAGTCTGCAATTATAGTCCGAAATAAGGCTAGACTTGTTGCCAAAGGCTATAATTAGGAAGAAGGAATTGATTATGAGGAGACGTATGCTCCAGTGGCTAGATTGGAAACAATACGTGTACTCTTAGCCTTTTCTTGCATCAAGGACATCAAACTCTATCAAATGGATGTTAAAAGCGCATTTTTAAATGGTTTTATACAAGAGGAAGTCTATGTAGAACAGCCTCCTGGTTTCGAAAATGAGCATCATCCTGATCATGTTTATCGTCTCAAAAAGGCATTATATGGTCTTAAACAAGCTCCAAGAGCTTGGTATAAACGTCTTAGCAAATTCCTTCTAGAACAAGAATTCATTAGAGGAAAGGCTGATACGACTCTTTTCATTAAAATTAATAAACTTAATGAGATTCTTGTCGTACAGATATATGTGGATGATATTATTTTTGGTTCTACTAATGAATCTCTTTGTGAAGAATTTTCTAAGAAGATGCAGAGTGAATTCGAAATGTCAATGATCAGAGAGTTGAAATATTTTCTCGGCTTGCAAATCCAACAACGGAAGGACGGAATCTTTATTTCACAAACAAAGTATCTCCGGGATTTGCTCAAAAGTTTGGCTTGGAACATTGCAACGGTGCTGATACACCTATGAGTTCCACTGCCTCTCTAGATGCCGATGAAGAAAAAGGAAAGGACTTCAACATAACCAAATATCGAGGGATGATCGGATCACGTATCTAACAGCAAGTAGACCGGATATTCAATTCAGTGTGGGCATGTGCGCAAGATTTCAAGCTGCACCAAAGGGATCACATGCTGAACATGTAAAGAAGATTTTTCGCTATCTATCAGACACAAAAGAACTTGGTCTGTGGTTCCCAAAGGGTCAACAAGAATTTTTGGTTGCATATTCAGATTCTGATCACGCTGGTTACAAAACGATAGAAAGAGTACTAGTGGACAATGTGAGTTTCTTGGAGGTTCACTAGTATTATGGTTTAGCAAGAAACAAACCACCGTGGCTGTATCCTCAACTGAAGCTGAATATGTCACTGTTTACGGTTGTTGTGCTCAAGTCCTATGGCTAAGGCAACAACTATCTGACTTGGGAATTCACTTGAAGGAGATTCCAATTCTCTGTGACAATATTAGCACAATCAGTCTTGCGAAAAATCCAGTTCAACACACAAGAACAAAGCACATTGACGTAAGCCATCACTTCATCAGAGATCATGTGCAAAAGAAAGATATCAAAGTGATGTTCATTCCCATACATCTTCAACTTGCTGATATCTTCACCAAGCCATTGGCTAAAGAGCAATTTAATTTCATAAGAAGAGAATTGGGAATGGTAAATCCCAATGAATTGTGAGTATTTCTTTCCATCTTAATGTTAGTCATGGTTTTGATGATTATTTGTGACTAACTTAAGCTTCGGAGTACATAGCAATGTCTTTTGCAGGACATTTGAAAAACCTGAAGTTTGTTGTCAAAGGACGCAAACTCGAGTTTTGTTTCAAAACTCGAGTTTTGTCGGGGTACTATCGGGGATAAGTTGCTGAGCAAATATGCAAACTCGAGTCGTTAAGTGACAACTCGAGTTTCGGAGAGACAGAGAGCAAGCTCTGAGATTTCACGATATGGAAACTCGAGTCATCCAACGACAACTCGAGTTTCGGGCAAACAGAGACACACACACCTGTTAAAGCATTCAGAAAACTCGAGTTGGTAAGTAGAAACTCGAGTTTTGGTCACGGAATTTCAAAAGTTCACTTTACACTTTTGAATCCAGGTTAGTGATTTCGCGCCCTATTTAAGCATGACTGTTCATTGTTCATCTACACTTGACCTAAAACTCAAGTTTGCCCTAGAGTTTTTCCCCAAATTCTTCGTCCTCTCATATCTCTCTCTTTCGCCCTTCTGATTTCAAACCTTACTCTCTTAAATCGATCATGGCTCGAACAAAAACCTCCACAAAATCCCAGAAGAGCGACGATCATGAGGCGTCTACAAAATCTCTGTCACCTCCTCCACTGACAAGACCTCCGAGGAAGAAATCTTTTCCTAACCGTTTTCACGGCGGAATGACAAGCACATTCCTGGAATTCCATCTACACAAACATCTCCTCCGCCAAAAACCAAGGGCATTTCCATTCAAGAACCATCTCAGTCACAATCCAAGCGCCCTTCTGCATCAATGCTCTCTACACAGAAAGGAAAAGAAAAGGAAGATGCTCCTACTCAACCCCGCAAAAGCTGAGAGATCAAATAGTAGATGGATTCTCCAAGGCAACCCAAAATCCTCCTGAGGAGTCTCAAGATTCACCATTTTTCCCAGACGCGCTTTCTGAAATCAATCTCCATGAGTTTGCTCCTCCAGGCTTCATCGTTGAGAATCGTCAAATTACTGGTGAACAGGCTTCCAAATTTCAAGAAACTTACTCGAAAAAGGTATTTTGTCCAATTGTATCCGTGGATCTAGAGAAGCTTAGAAGAACCTGTAGTATCGATCTTTCACCCTGGTTGAAACCATATGAAAATTTTCTATCCATCACTGCTCAGTATAGTTCCAATATCACCAAAATGTTTTATTTCAATATGCAATATGACAATTTGGTGGATAATGATGAAAACCTGGTAGAAGAACGAATTTCTACTAAGGTTAGGGGTGTTAAAATCACCTTGTCTGCAGCCATTCTAAAAACTATTCTGAAAATTTCCAATCCTCCACCTCCTCCCACAGAAGAATATTCCAACAAACAGATCTTCCAAATTCTCCAACCAAATGAGCCCATACCTGAGGATCAATTGTTCAAGCTGACCTTTACTCCTATCTCTATACCTCCTCTTCATCGTGTCCTATGGTACATCTACTCTAGGAACATGATTCAAAAGGGTGGCAATTTCACCCATTTTGCTCACAAAGACTATACCAAGTTTGCTCTCCTCGTGAATAAGGTTCCTATCAATCTTGGCTATTGGATCTTCCAAGAAATGGTCAGCTTCAGATTTTCATCTAGGAAGCCTTCTCATATACCTTTTCCTTCCCTAGTCTCAGTCATTCTGTTCTATCATAAGGTCTGGTATGTGGGTGCTCCAAACTCCATGCACATTCCTACTGCGTTTGGGAAGGCTCAACTCAATCTAATGAGACTTCATCTTGAAGCTGAAGGGTCCGATGCTTCTCATGCCCCTTCTCAATCCAGAGCCCAAGAAGCACAGTCTGCTCCTCCTCTGTCCACAGTACCACCAGAATTTGGCTTACACGTTCAAGCAATTGTGGATAAAGCCTTTCAAGATATGATGACTCAAATCCGCAATGAAGTGCGTCAGTTGTGTTCTAAGATGGAAGACAACCATGCAGCCATGAGTGCAAACAGGATGCAATGGGAATTGAATTCTCCAAAATGTCCAACCATTTGATCGATCATGATGCCTCATTGGCCACTTTGCTGGTTTCTCAGGAACGCTTGGATAATCGCCTAACTGCATTTATCAATAAAGTGGAGATGCGTTCTTCTTTCGGCTTTGGATCTCCTACTGATCTGCAGCCTGATTCCTCTACTCCCTCTGCTTCCCCCACTTTTGGCTTCACTACTCCTCCAGTATCTTCCACTGGACCCACTTCCTCCCCTACCACTGCAATTCTTCCCACTCCACTTCCCTCTCCCATACCCATTCCATCCCCTGCGACCACTGTCAAGCTCTCAACCCCTTCCTCTGAACCTTCAATCTCAGCTCCATCCTCTTTTGTTGATGACAAAGGGGGAGAAGAACCAGAGAAAGAAGTTTATCCCAAGGAGCAAGCTTGAGTTAAAGGAAGGAAATTAGATTTAAGCCTTGATTTCTGTTTTGGATTAGTTTCTTTTAAGCTTACTTGAATGTCAGTTTGTAATTCTGGTTTGACGTTTATGTAACTTTGCATTTCTGCTTTTGGTATGATGTTAATATACATGTTTTGAGAATGCAATAGTTCAGTTATGGTAAATTAAAATCGCTTCTGCTATACCTCTGAATGAATTTCATAACTGTCATAACATATGCTTATGTCAAACCAATCTCTGAAATTTTTTTCTCAGATCACATCTTTTGAAAATAACGAATCTCTGGTTTGCAAGTGTTGTCATCATCAAAAAGGGGGAGAATGTTAGTTCTCAAATTGGTTTTGATGATAACGGACAATTGTAAACACAAGAGAAGTTTGTCTTTGTAAGTTGAAAACTTATTGTCAAAGGCAAACACGAGTTATGGTTGAAAACTCGAGTTTTGGCCTGACAGTGAAATGCTCAAGTTTTTATAAAGAAAGACAAACTCGAGTTTTGTTTTAAAACTCGAGTTTTGACCATACAGAGAGCATTCAAGATTTTCGCTAAACAAAGCAAACTCGAGTTTTGTTTGAAAACTCGAGTCTTGACAAGACAGAGAGAAACCAAGTTTTATTTTTCGATAAAACCAAAACTCCAGTTTCCATGGGAAACTCGAGTTTAGGCTTCTCTGAGTATTTTCTAAGATTTTCAAGAGTTCATGAAAACTCGAGTTCAGTATTAAAACTTGAGTTTCCATCGCCTAAGAACAATACTCATCTCTGATCTTGCATAAACTCATTTGTGAAATAAATCAAGAACTTTAACATTTTCTCATAAAATGAGAAAACTCGAGTTTGGCTCTAACAGAGAAGTTTCCAAAGTTTTCAAAGAACATGAAAACTCGAGTTAAGATGTGGAAACTCGAGTTTTGACCAGGCAGAGAGAACTGTCAATTTAGAACGTTTTGAAAACTCCAGTTTTGCTTGAAAACTCCAGTTTTGAGATTTTGGACTAAAACATGATTTCTCGATAAAAGTCCAAAACTCAAGTTAGTCACTTAATGACTCGAGTTTTTCACTGTTCACAAGACTTGTCCAAAATTCCAAATCACGATGCTCGACACTGAGTTGATAAAACTCGAGTTCCAGTTGAAAACTCGAGTTTGGGTCTTTGACAGAAAGAACGCTGGAGCATGAAAACTCGAGTTTGGATGAACTAACTCGAGTTTCCATCGCGAATTTTGAATTTCGAAAAGAATGATTTAGCAAAACCTTCATGTTTAATCTCAATACCTTATATCATCTTTCATTACTACTCCTAACTATGTTTAATCAGTTTGTTAGTGAGTTTCAGATGATTTAGACAGGATTAAATGATGATTTGAGCAAAAGCAAAAGCAAGTCGAACATTAAATGCAAAACCCGGAAAAGTTGCATATTTACGGTTAATCCTTTGCACACGTTTGGAAAAACAGAAAGGATGTTTTCCACTTCCGGCATTAACTACTCCAACGAATTAATTCACGAGAGAGTCAACTCGAACATCTATACAGCTGGATTAAGTGAAGATTAGAGAGAGAAGAAGACCCAAGCTTAATGTAATCAGCTCCCAACACCTCCAACTATTATAATTGGGATTACAACGGTCAATTAATGATCTCTACATATAAATAGAGATGCATTCAATTCTTCTCAACAACCAATCCAACAGAAAACGAAAATCATCCAAGAGTCATTTATTCTTTGAGTTTTTCTGTGTAAAGTATCTTATGATACATTCATACTTCAATGTTTGTCTTATCTACTCTAAAAGAGAGTTCATTGATTGTAAATCATTTATTGTGAGTTATCTCAAATCAAGAAGACTTAGAGATTGGGTTATTGATTACAACTTGTAAGGGGCAGTAAGTTCTAGAGAGAGAATTACTCTTGAGTGCAGAGTGTGTAATCAAGTGATATAGTGAGAAATCCCAGAGAGTCTGGGGACTGGATGTAGGTCAAGTTGTTGGACCGAACCAGGATAAATTCTTGTGTCTTGCTTCTCTTCTCTAAACTCTGTTTTACCTCCGTTTCCTACCCGATAAACAGAGCATACCGAAAAGTTTTTAAGAATCCCCAATTCACCCCCCTCTTGGTGATTCAAGCTCCATTTACAATTCTAGCTTTCTAGAATGAAAAATCAATATCTCTTAAAAATGGTGGAACAGTATAATAAAAATCTTCTGAAAACAAGTAATACCCAAAATCGGTTATTGTAACTCTTGAGACGGTTAAGTCCTTTAAACAAGAGACTAGCTATGATATCAGATATTAGAATTGGCTGACACCCAGAGAGGAGTGAATTGAGTGTATGATAAAACTTAGGAACTTTGAGTCCGGTCTTAAAGTTTAATTTTTAAGACCGGATGTATATATCATCCAGTCTTGAAAGTCAGTCTTTTAAGACTGGGTAATTAGTCGTCTGGTCTTAGAATCCGCTATTTTTTTGGACCGGATTGATCTTTGTCCGGTCTTAATATTTGGATCTTTTAAGAGCGGTTGAGTTTTTGTCCGGTCTTAAAGGTTGAGTTTTAGGACCGAACAAAAAATATTTCAAATCTATTTAGTACAACTTTTAAGACCTAAGGTTTAAAATGTCCAGTCTAAAAGAAACTGTTTAAGACCGGTTCGAGTCCGGTCTTAAAAGGGAGACTTTTAATACCGCCAAGAACAAGACCTGACGCGGGTCTGGTCTTACAATACCTCTTTTGTCCGGTCTTAAAATCCTTTTTTCCACCTGTGATGGTCTTGGTTATGTGATGATAGGAGATATAAGGGGAAGGAAACACTGGAGAAGTGAATCACCTGTATCAATAAACCAACCTATACTAAGGGAGTGAAGGATAGTACATCTTTGCTCATCGGGCGGTGCCAGAATAAAGCTCACCCTAAGGAAGCGGGTGTTGTGAGGCCAAGCTAGTATAGTCTAAAAAACTCATTAGTGGGGGATACTAACCAACATCATGTAGCATCAGTCCAGAGGCCACTACCCGTTCTGAAGCTAGAATTGTATCCGTGAGATATGACCTATGGTTGAATTAGGAGTTATAGGAATCCATCCGAAACATTTATGAGCAAGCTATCCTTAATGAGGATACTCTTATGGCATAGTACACCTGCTATCTGGAGGACATAAAGATGTTACATTGGGACCGGGAAATATATGGTCTGGTTTTCCAAGATAACATTAGGGTACATACTACATTATCTTTCTTTCCAGATATTGCGTTTTGGGTTTGGAAGAAGAACATGTTAGTTCATGGTTTTAAGTTTTGATGATAACAACCACTTACCAAGAACGAGAACTTAATGATTCAGGACAACTCGAGTTTATGTCTATAAAACTCGAGTTATCAAACTATTATTAAAACTGACTTGAATCAGAAAGTTAGACAACTCGAGTTCTTGGTTTAAAAACTCGAGTTATGGTTTCAAATTCAAACATTCAAAAGTGCCCCAATGACTGAAGTTCTTGACTTATACTCTTTTTGGATCAAACAATGTAAAACTTGAGTTTGTCTATGCAAAACTCAAGTTCCATGAAATCAACTTGATTTCTAAGGTATTTCTTCAGTTATTCTTTGATCTTAACTATACTCAATGAATATTTAGGAAAACTTGAGTTTCACTTTATGAAACTTGAGTTGGTAACTCGATTTTGAACAGTGATAACTCAAGTTCTTACGTTTTTCAAAGAACTGATGATTTCTACCAAACTTTCAAGAATGCTAAAACTCGACTTCTATTTGTGTAACTTGAGTTCCTCGTTAGAGTTGGACTTACAAAACTCAAGTTCCCTTTTTGAAAGAATATTTACAAACTGAACTAATTTGTAACAGTTTTGTTTTGAGAACAAAACTCGAGTTCTGTAAACCTAAACTCATGTCAGATTTAACAAACTCGAGTTCTGCTGCCTTTTAAATTTTATCGTCTTCGTAAAATTCAATCTCTCTGATCATTATCCAATTACTTAAGATTTTCACTCGTTATTATTCTCAATGCCTTTAATCATGTTTATGAGTGAGTTTTAGATAATCAAAACAAAGGTTTATGTGAAAATCTTTCAAAAGAAAAGTCTGTGTCAGAAGTATTTATTGCGTAGCATAAAACAAAGCATATACATAGAAACTGATTCAGAGTAGACAAATGATCATATGTTCAAAGACCTATTCCAGCGAAAGCGAAAGCAAAAGTGAAAGCGACTCTATATAGTCAACGTTGGAACAAAAGAGATGTCGTGCAAAGATTGTTTACGGCGAAATGAAAGCCACATATATTCAAAACTTCCAACGTCTCCGACTTGTGTCTAACGGAAAACTTCTAAGTCTAAAAGGACAACGTGAAGTCTCTCAACAAATAGTTTGAAGCTTCACCAATGATCATTAATGGACTCCAACTATAAATACAGAGAGCATTCAATTCGAAGCCAACAACCAACGACGATATCATTTATTGCTCAAGCTTTTGCTCATTAATACTTTCTGATATCTTTTGATATTCAATTCTTCAGTGATCATATATCTACTCGTTGAGATAGTTATTACTATTACATTATCTGTTATAAGATCTCAAGGTAGTGGAACCTTGAGTTTGGTTGTTCGATTACGGTTGTAAGGGGGCAGTGAATTTGGTGCGATTACTCAGTGCCTAGTGTAATCGTTTTGTGAAAGTTAGTGGAAATCTCAGAGGAGCTCTGGGGACTAGATGTAGGCCACGTAGTTAAGGCTGAACCAATATAAATCTGTGTGCATATTTCGGTGAATCTCTCAGACCTTTCTTTCATGTTTTAAATATTTCTTAAGTTTGTTTTAATTTTATAATTCACCTCCCTCTTGGGTGATTCTTGTAATTAATAGAACGTGGTTATGGAAAGAATCTCAGAGGAGCTATGGGGACTGGACGTAGGCCACGTAGTTAAGGCTGAACCAATATAAATCTGTGTGAACATTTCAGTGAATCTCTCTAACATTTCCTTCCTATTTTAATTATTTCTTAAGTTTGTTTTAATTTTATAATTCACCCTCTCTTAGGTGATTCCTGTAATTAATAGAATGTGGTTATGGAAAGAGCCCTGAGTGAAGACTCTGTTGTTTTCATGAGGCGTATTAAGAATTATGTGGATAAGCATATGTATAGGTACCAATAGACTGATTGTACTTAGTATTTTGGCGCCGAAGATGAGTGGTGCAACTTCCTAAGTCAGGGGATGGTAGGAGGTGCCAGTGCTGGGAAGTAGTTGGAAGCTGGTACCCGTGTTTTGCTCTAGTGTACTTAGGTTAAGCATGTTAAGTTTAGAGAAATGTAATGATGGGTGACCCTTGGGAAGTCTCTTTTGTAAAAGTTATGTAATGTAAAAAGTAGGAGCATGCTATTTGGTAGTTTATTTGGTTGTATATTGTTACAAGTTTTCCATAAACTGCTATAAATGTGAATGTATGACACTTTTGAAGTACCTGTGTATTTAAAATGTTGTGAAATGACTAATATGCCATTATGATGACATATACCTTTTCCTTATTGTATTATAGTGATACTTAAAGATGCTATTGTTAGTTCTCTATGTGTTTTGATGATGTCTAACAATTATAATATTGTCTTTGTTTGAAATAAATTAAGACATAAGCTTTTCTGGGAGTAAAATTATTTTTCAAAGTAACATAACTCGAGTTGTCACTTAACAACTCGAGTCATGCATTGTACTTCAGTATTCAAAATCAATTGCCCCGATATCAGTAAAATTTTATCTGATATGACTCGAGTTACTGTAATATGACTCGAGTCACTTTGTTATATTTCATCTCTGTCTAAGCTTTTTCGAATATAGTAACTCGAGTTACTGTAACATAACTCAAGTCATACAATTGAATATCGTCTCTGTTTGAATTTCTGTATAGAGTAACTCGAGGCATGACTCGAGTTATCATGCCAAATTCGATTCCTTCTGAAAATTCTGATACAGTGACTCGAGGCACAACTCGAGTCATATAAATGGAATTTGTTTCTGTTTGAAATTCTCAGCAGTTAACTCGAGGAACAACTCGAGTCAAGCAACATATTTCGATTCTACTTCTTGAAGGTGACTCGAGGAACAACTCGATCCAGTCAATTTTGTTTTGAATCGTTTCATGCCTAACTCGAGGCATAACTCGAGTTGTCCAATGAAAAGATGAATATTTTGATAAGTAACTCGAGGCATAACTAAAGTCAAGTATATCATATTTGAAATCATCGACTTCGTAAACTGAAATTCTCTGATTATGCTATGGGTGTTTTATATTATTGTCTATTAATGATTCTAACCAAGTTTAATCAGTGTGCTACTAAGTTTCAGATATGATTAGCAAGTTTTAAAAAACATATTATGATAAAGCAAATTTGTGTCAGACGCATTTATTGCCTAAGCAGAAACAAAGCATGAAAATGAAAAGAGGTTCTCAGAGCAACGATAAAGCATTCCGGTTATTTCCAGTCAACATTTTGATTGAAACTCAATGGACAAATTGGACAAAGGAATGTCAACGAAGAATGAAGAATGTAGACTGACGATTGAAGAAATTAAAAGAAAATAGAGCAACGTTTATGACTCAACAGACATATTCCAACGACTCATTCAATCTCTTCAACGGTCATTAAATGTCTTCAACTATAAATAGAAGGAGCATTGAATTCACCAACAACAAAAACATCTGAGCATTCAATTAGCAATTAAGAGTTTTACTGTTCATACTTTCAGACCATACTTACGGTCATTAAATCTTCAGTGTTTATCTATATCTGCTCTTTTAGAGAGTTTATCTTTGATTATCAATCATTATAAGAATCTCAAAGTATTGGGACTTTGAGATTGGGATACTTGATTACAACTTGTAAGGGGGAGTGAGTTCTAGAGAGAATTGCTCCAAGAGTTACAGAGTGTGTAATCATTTGAGTTAGTGAAATCCCAGAGAGTCTGGGGATTGGATGTAGGTCAAGGATTTAGACCGAACCAGTATAAATCTCTTGTGTCCAACCTTTCTACTCTTTACTCTGTTCGCCTCTGTTATTGCGTTCATTTACAGAGCATATTTTGGTGAAAATTTTATATCCCCAAATCACCCCCTCTTGGTGATATTCTGTCTTTCAGCTATGAACCAAAGGTAGAAATGACGGGCATGAACAAGCGCATGAGCCAAACCCAATGCAACAGATATTGGGTATGTTAATTGAACACAAGGGTCTAATAAATGAAATTCAGGAAGAACTATATGATATAAGAGCTATGCAGAATGAAGACAGGGAACAAACTGAAACACAAGACGAAGAACAAGATGGAAGGTCCTCATAGTCTGAAACTCAGCCCTGTGAACTACCTACTGTGAATACATCACAGTATTGGATAACTGAATTTTACAAGCACCAGCCTCTAGTATTCTGTGGGAGATTTGATCCACAAGCAGCTGAAGACTAGATGTTAAGATTGGAAAAGATATTTCAGGTAATGGAGTTCCCTATTGAAAAGAAGGCACAAATGGCTATATATATGCTAGAATGAGATGCCAATAGATAGTGGAAATACAGAAATGACTCTACAATCCTAGAATATTCTTGTAACTCGAGAATTATTCCATGATAAATTCAACGAGAAGTATTTTCCCCAGTCTGTCAGGATTGCCAAAGATTCAGAGTTCTTGGCTATTTAGTACGGTAGTGATGAAACTTTTAATGAATACCTTTCTCGTTTTATTTGCTTATCTCGTTACTTTACTTACCTGAGATATCAGGATGATGAGAGTTGGAGCTCATACATGTTAATACGGGGGTTGAAACATGAAAAAAAATAGAGAAGTTGGTCTCCCAACCATTCCAAGAATTTAATCAAGTAGTTGAGGAGTGTCTGATTATTGAGAGTAATTTGAATGATTTTCTTATGCCTAAAGGTAACATGAGTCGTAGTGATTCCAATTGAGGGAATTCCTCTCAAAAAAGAAAATGGCAAGGGTTTAGATTCTGAGGAAGTAACAAAAGACCCTCTTAGTTTAGACAATGTGCTTACCAAAGACCCCCCAGAATCTCAATCATGTTCTCGTTGTGGTAAATCACCTTGGCATAACTTGCGGTAGGCGGATTACTTGCAATACCTGTCAAAAACCAGGTTATTTTAGCTGAGATTTCCTACAATGTACATCTGAGAAGAGACCTCAGAACTAAGGCAGAGCTTTTTCCATGACACAAAAGGAGGCAAGAAAGTCTCTAGAAATGACTCATGGTACTATCCTTCTTCATGGTAATACATTACAAGCATTGTTTGATTCATGTGCTAGTCATTCTTTTATTGCATATGATTATGTTGAACGTCTAGGACTAAGTACCCATAAACTGCCTTACGATTTGGTTGTGTTAACAGTACTTGTTGTCAAATCTATGACTGCTGATGTTTGTTTGAATTGTATTGTGAATGTTAATGGACATGAATCTGCAGTAGATTTAATTTGTTTTCCACTTCATGGTATTGATGTTATATTGGGTTTAATTGGCTAACTACGAACAACATGCTTTTGGACTGTGGTGGCAAGAGGATTGTATATCCGAATTCACAGAAAGATGTTAATGCGAATGTCAACTTGAATTTTCTCAAAATGCCAGAAGCTGAGAAATGTTTGGAAAAGGGTTGCCAAGGGTACATGGTGTTTTCCTTGGTGCAGGAAAAAATTGAAACTACAATGGAAAGTATACTTGTAATGAACGAATTTCCTGAGGTATTTCCAGAAGACATCAGTGGATTACCTCTAGAAAGGGAAGTGGAATTTGCTATTGAAGTTATGCTTGGAGCTAGACCAATATCCAAAGCACCTTATCGTATGTTTCCCAATGAGATGGCTTAGCTGAAAAATAAAATCGAGGAATTATTGGAGAAAAGGTTCATTTTACCCAGTGTTTCATCGTGGGGGAGCTCTAGTGTTGTTTGTAAAGGAGAAAGATGGAAACCTAAGACTTTGTATTGACTACAGAGAGAAAAGGTCACCTTCAAGAATAAATATCCTCTCCCTAGGATTGATGATTTACTGGATTAGTTGTCTGGTTCTAGTGTGTTTTGAAGATTGATTTGCAATTAGGTTACCAACGCTACGAATAAGAGCTGAAGATGTCCCAAAAATAGCTTTTAGAACCAGATATGGGCATTATGAATTTTTGGTGACGCCGTTTGGTTTGACCAATGGACCTTCTGTGTTTATGGACTACATAAACTAGATCTTTCGTCAGTATTTAGATCAGTTTGTGGAAATCTTTATTGATGACATTTTGATCTACTTGAAGAGTAAAGAAGAGTATGAAAATAATATGAGAATAGTATTGAAAATCTTGAAAGGAAAGTAACTCAATGCCAAGTTGAGTAAATGTGAATTTTGGCTTATAGAAGTTAGATTTGTGGGCCATGTTATCTCACGAGAAGGGGCTTTGATAGATCTCAGTAAAGAGGAAGCAATATCAAATTGGAAGAGGCTAGCAATTGTAGCTGAAGTATGCAGTTTTTTAGGTCTTACCGGTTATTATCGCAAGTTTATATAGAAGTTTTCCTGAATTACCTTACTATTGATAATGCTCACAAGAAAGAACCAATCATCTATGTCGGATGAAACTTGTAAAGAGAGCTTCATACAGTTGAAGGAAAGATTGACGTCAGCACTAGTATTGATTATCCCAGATCTTAGTTTGACCTACGTGGTCTGCAGTGATGCTAGGATGTGTCTTGATGTAGCAGGTAGTGCCGCCATATCTTCAAAGAAAACACGATGCCTCTCAAAAGCTGAAGCCTCATGCATTGACTTACCCCACTCATGATTTGGAGCTTACAATTATCGTGTTTTCTTTGAAGATATGGCGGCACTACCTGTATGGTACCACTATTGAAGTGTATTGCAACCACAAGAGTCTCAAGTATCTTTATGATCAGAAAGAGCTGAATATGAGACATCGTAGATGGATGGAGTTGCTGAAAGATTTCAACCTAGAATTTAAATACCATCCAAGAAAAAGCAAATGTCATCGTAGATGCTCTAAGTAAAAAGATAGTGCAGAGAAATTGTTAGAAGAATTTTGAAATTTCAATCTATCAAACAAATTGTTCCTGAACATGAATGCACCAAGTGAAATACTATTTGCTAACCTCAATGTTAGTCAAGGAGAAAGTGATTTGAGAGCGGAAGTTGAAGAAGCTCAGATACAGGATGAGTGAACAAGCTCTATTCGAGAAATGATCTCGAGAGGTGAAACTTAGGATTATGATCTTTCACCGAGTGGACTAGTAAGGTACAAAGGGTGCATCTATGTATCGCCTAAGGCTGAGTTGAGACAAAAAATCTTGGATGAGGCATACAAGAGCAAGTATACTATCCATCTAGGCACCGTCAAGATGTATTAGAATTTGAAAATCGAATTTTGGTGGCCAGAACTAAAGAGTGACGTGACTAAATACATGGCTCGTTGTCTTACTTGTCAAAAGTAAAAATTCCTGAATGGAATTGGGAGAGCGTTACCATGGGTGGGATTTCCCAAGCCAGAAATTATGATGTGATTTGGGTAATTGTCGACCGTCTTACCAAGTTGGCACACTTTATCCCCATCAGTGCTAGTTATTCTTTTGAGAAGTTGGCAAAAATCTATATAAAGAAGGTAGTAAGACTCCATGGCACGTCTAAAAGTATTGTCTCTGATACAAATCCTCAATTTAAATCAATTTTGGAAAGCTCTACAGGAAGCTTTGGGTGCAAAATTGAGATTTAACAAGGCCTTTCATCGTGAGACGGATGGACAATAAAAAAAACTATACAGACATTAGAAGATATATTGGGAGCATGTGTATTGGATTTTAAGGGAGTTGGTACCGTTACCCTCTACTTGCCGAATTTAGTAAGAGAAAGAAAAGAACAACTAGTGGCAACAATTGTTTGAGCAAGTAAGAATAAGAAAAATCAATCATGTATTGACTAAGGAGATATATTTTTAAAATCAACTAAGCATGACAAGTGGCATGTATAACTAGATTTTACCTCTTGTTTTTCTTGCAGAAAGTAAGACAAACTTCTTCTATTGATATCATTTTCATTTGTGCATCGCTAAAATAAACTTACTTTGATTATTATGTTGCATCAAATGATATAATTCAAGGGAGAGGTAGTGAGCTAGTATTGCCATCTCAACCGATCAAAAGAAGAGAAGCAGATGTGGTCAATTGATGAATGAAAATGTTAAGCTCATTGATAAATGATGAAATGTGAAACTTAGAGTTAAGAATAAGTTGTTAATTTTATAAATAATTTACAAAATTAATTTATATTAAATAATATATAATTATGCATAATAATACATTTAAAAATAATAAAATTAAATAGGTTAAGCCTGTAGGCTTGTAGGCTAGGCCTTATGAAAATAGGCATAACCTGTTTACCTAAATAGGCCAAAGTCTGAACTTGACCTATTTACTAAATAGGTTAGGCTAGGCTTAAAGTAGGCTAGGCTGTAGACTGTTGATAGGGACCTATCCTATTTCCACCCTTAATCATAAGATCTTTTGTTTGTCGCAACCATTTGGTGCTATTGACTAATTTTGAATTTAGCATTATTGGATCATAAATAGAGGGCTTCTCTGGTATTATGGGTTCAAACATTTGACCTTTAACTTACGTGGAGCTTTTACACCGCAAGGTATTAAGAACATTAATAGGTCGTATAATTAAACATAAAAATTAATTTTATAAGATATTTTTTTAAGATGAATGAACATTCAATTTAACATTTATTGTTTCATATCTCAAATAACGTGATGAGCAATCATATTTCACCAACTTACAAGTAAGATCAAACATGTAGCCTGTCATTTATAAGGTAGCTTTTATTCCACTAGACTGTAAGGCCATTGACAAGTATACATTAAACATATAAAATAATTTTAAGATTTTTTTGTTGTTGAGATTTTTGAATGTTCAATTTAAAATTTATTGTTTCAGATCTCAAATCACATGATGAGCAATGAGGTTTCGCCAAATTACAAATAGGATCAAACCTATAATCTCTCATTTACTGGGAAGCTTTCATGCTACAAGGCTACAAAGTTATTGACGGGTATGTAATAGCTATAAAAAAGTGATTTTATAAGATTTTATTTTTTATTTTTTTAAGATTCATGAATGTTCAATTTAACATTTATTTTCTCAGATCTCAAATCACTTGATGATCAATTAGATTTCGCCAACTTACAAGTAAGATCAAACTTATTACCTTTCACTTATAAGGGATTTCATACTACTAGGCTACAAGACCATTGACAGGTATACATTAGACATACACAGTGGCGGAGCTAGAAATTTTTATTTGTGTCTGCATAATTAGTGGAAAGGATTCAGGAGTTCAAGGGCGCTGCCCCCAAATTTTTTTTTTTAAAAGAAATTTTTAAATGCATTAAAAAACAAAAGAATATAAACAAAAAAAAAAAACTTTAACTTAACATAGAAAAATAATAATCAATAGTCAACTAATCTATTACAGCAGAACGATTACAAAAGCATTTTTCAATTCTTCATTCCTTAAAAATATTGCATTATATCTTCATCAGCAATCTTATCAAACATGATATGTTCATTATAAGTTAGCATGCATGAGTTAAATCAATCATTATTTATCCAATTGCGCAACTTATCCTTAACAAAAGTCTTTGAAGAAAAAACCCACTCAACACTAGTAGTTGCTACCGGTAGAACGAGTGCCAACTTTATCAACAAATAGACAAATGGATAAATAATATCATTTCTCTTCTCAACCATCTTCAAAGCAAGGTCATAAATTGTTTTCAAATAGACAAAATCAGAATCAAAAAATGAAGTGAACATTTAGATAAACAATATCAGTTCTCTTCTTAACAGTACATTATATATAATATGACTTATTAAATATTTTCATTTGACAGATGGAGTTTTGGATCACAAATGAAATGAATATTTAGATTATGCTAGGGATAGCATGTTTGCTTTAATAAGTAAAGCGTAATATCTATTAAAAAATAAAAACTAAATTTAAATTTTAAAATCCTCTAACATAAATATAAAGGGTATGCTTTATAGTTAGATAGAAACCTGTAGAGAGGGATAAGGCCACATAAAGGTAGCAGTCAAGCTGGACCACAATAAATAGAACATAGCAATTTAGTGTCAGAAACGGAATAGTTCTTCCATTTCACAGTGACACCAAGATAGCCCCAGTCAAAATAATTTTTTTGATATATTTTTCTCAAAATGCCAATAAAATGTTTATCCATTTCTCAAAATTACTGTCTGCATTTGCCCTCATGGGCCACACTGTGGCTCCGCCACTGGACATACAAAAACTAATTTTATAAGATATAATTTTTTGATGTTTTTGAATATTAAATTTAATATTTATTGTTTTAAATTTCAAATCATGTGACGAGTAATCAAATTTTGCCAACTTTACAAGCAAGATCACAGTTATGACCTCTTACTAATTGTAACACCCCGAATTCTAAACTCTAAGAATTGAGAATAAGCCTAAAGTAGGCGGATGACTAAGCTCAGTTTGGGAAGAGTCCCAGGAATGTCGAGGGTTAGGAAACCTCTCTGGGACTAAGTAACTCGGCTATACGACAGTAGACCTAGTATGTTCAAGCAGTGAAATTAAAGTGCTAACAGAAAAAGGGCACAAAAGACTTATATAGTGTAACTCTGGTTGGAAAAGATGCCACCCAACTATGTCCTAAGGTATAGGACAATTAGTTGAGTGAAAATATGCCAGTAAAAGTTAGTATACAACATTTTCAGGGCTGTCAAGAATGCCCTGCGTTTTTTAGAAAACATTGGTAATCGTGAAGAAGACCCGAGCAAAACCCGGGCAGGATCTCGGGTAAACACCGATAAAGTAGCTCTATTAAAGTAAATTTAATAAAGTAAGGTATGATGACTAATGATGACATACTTTTGAGTTGGCCCAATAAAATCATGACAAGGGAAAAAATATTTTTGTGTTGGACCAGTAAAAGCATGGCACGTGTCCCTTCATAATTATAGGTGCAAAAGTCAAAAAGCTTGTGGAAGAAGCTATGTGAAATGAGATATTTTGAAGTCATTTTGGTAAATTGCTATAAATGACACATGTGCATGCAATTAATATGAAATGATGACTCTAAAGATTCTTAAATAAGCTTCAAATTCGTGCAAAACAAGGAGGAGAGAGAAAAGTCAACAAAACTTGCAAAATAAGCCAAGTTAAGAGGATATTTTGCAAGGGTACTTTGGTCATTTGATTTGGGGGATTTTTAAGTTCCCTCTTGACATGTTTAAGAAATTTTGCACTCCTATTTGCATGAGTATTTTTATCAAGAGCTCAAGGACCATAAAAGTTAAGGTGACAATGCAGAAGGAAAAGTCAGTAGTAGTGATGATTCGTCGGACACGTGGCGTTACAGGGTTAGAAGTTGGATTTTTGGGTAGCACGTAGTACGAGGTAATTATGAGATACTAAGAAATGGATTTCTTGCTCCCCAAGGCAATGTGTTTCGGCCCCTCATGGTCTGGGAGAAGGGACTGATGATCCGGCCCCACACAAGTCCAACTGAGTGGCACAAGTTCCGAGGAAAAGTGTAACCAGCAAAAGGCAGCTGAGCAGGATCGATTAGGGGTTTCCGGAGACGGGCCCAAACCCCCAGATGTAGGGAGAATGCGCCACTTAGTGGGCCAAAAGAGAGAGAAAGGGAACTTGGAGAGCAAGCAGAAGGTCACATCAGGTAATAATGAGGAGAAAGAAAATAAAATAATTAGGATTAACTTGGACCACACATTTGAATATGATGTGACAGGATGAATGACAAGTAATCATGACCTCACGTGGGCATTTAAGGCTCCATTTTGGGGCTGCCTAGTAGGTCCCACTGTCTTGGAGAGGAAGCAACCAGAAAATGACCATTTTACCCTCAATGCATTGTTTTAACCACTGGGTAAAAGCTTGAACCTAGAGGAGTCAGAAACCATCATTAAGGGCAGCTAGGGAACCTGATTTTTGGACATGGAGGATGCCTCACTTCTGCCCAAGAAGACTCTAGAATTTCTTGGGAAACAAGTCAAGAAATTATATAAAAATCGAAAGCATCCTTCTTACCACTGGTTAATAACAAGTCTTGGATAATAGCCCTAACCAAAGGACTCTATTTAAGGACACCCCCTTGCCCATTCTTTGCTGCCTAGGACGTGCTCAAATATGGAGGAAGGAGTGGGCAACAATTTCTTGGTTCAAGGAAAGGTGAAAGTCATATGCAACCGAAGATTCAATGTAAGCCCCTAACTGACAACTTGGTGATTATTCTTTTAAGTTTCTTCCCTATGGTGTTGAACGTGGGGATGCAGTGGGAGTTTGATGTTTTTAAGGTTTCCAATGAGTCCAAAATGTGATTTTGTGTGGGGATAAGTCAAGGTTACCTTTTTCACACCCGAAAAACACAAAGACTTAACTAGGCAAATCTGCCAACACTTGTGATTTCTGGGCAGCAAGGACAAATCAGTATATTTGAAATAGTAAATGATGTCCATTTTCTCTGAAATTTTACATGTTTAAATTCGACATCTAGGGGATTAGTTTGATATAATATTTCGTGTTTTTTTTCCTACCAAGAGATAATTACTATTGAGAATGACCCTAAAACATGGACTTTGTCTCGGACCAGTGGTTAAAGTTTGGTAATAAGGAAAGGATAGGAAGCCAGATGACCTTGGAAATTATTTTTTCTATACACTAGACAAAATAAGGGTTCAGTGGCCTCTGGAATCACGTCAAAAGGATTTTTCTAGAATTTATTACAAAACATTGAAGTCAGATCATTTTTTCTTGAATTTTGGGAAGGTGGCAAATTTCATTGTTTTGGAAGATGAAATTTATACAAGTGTTTATATGGGTTGTGCATGCTGTATTTAGGGCTATAACGTGTGTGGGGCGTATCTCAAACACAAGGGAAGATTTTATTGCTTTCAAGGAAGTGCCAGGTAGTAACTGTTAACTTGCGTACTCTATGTTGCTCTTGTATGTATGTGTTATCATGATTATGGATGTAGGGTAGGTAGTATCTATGAGACTTTGTGTCCTATGACTGCTACTGAGGTCTGAGGAATGATGGGTAGGTAGTTCTTATGGGACTGTGTGTCCTATGGTTGCTACTGAGGCCTGTGGCATGTAGGGTAGGTAGTACCTATTAGACTGTGTGTCCTTAGGTGACTACTGGGGCCCAAGGTATATGAGGTAGGTGGAGCCTATGTGAATGTGTGTTCATAGGTGTCTACTGAGGCCTTTTGGGGTTGGTAGTTAGGGTCAGCTGCCCTAGCTATAAGGCCCTTAGCACGATGGATCTGGGGGTTTGTCTTGACCAGGTGGTCCTGCGGAGGTAGTACATGCTAGTTTCATTGTGCCAGAGGCAGATTTATGTTCCTGATTGTGATTTTCATTACATGCGTTGCATACATATTGTATATGAGTTTAACAGTTACTTTGGGGGTTCAACTTTGAACTCCATATCACTTTGAAGATACAGGTGTAAGGCAGTAGGCCGGTTGAACTTGTAATGAGGAGGTAAGGGCATGGTGTGGAAGACTGAAGAAATAGGGAATACCCTATCATGTTTTGTATAGTTTTTATTTTGGGATGATTGTATGATTTATGCTTACTCTTTAGTATTTATTTTGGACGATTGTACCCTTAACCTACATGGACTTTACTTTGATTATTGTACCTTTGCCAGTATATTGTAAGTTGTCTAAACCGATCATATGTTTTACTGTGCACACTCTGATGTATATTAAAAGGACTAATTAACAGAGGAAAGGTAATAAGTAAAATGACTCCCTCTAACCTGCCACCCGGAAGGGCAAGGCCGGTAGGGGTGTAACACTAATAGGGAGTTTTCATACTACTAGACTATACATTAAGCATTAAAAAAAACTATTTTTATAAGATTTTTTTTTTTTAATTCATGAATGTTCAATTTAAAATTTATTTTTTCATATTTGAAATCAAGTATGAGCATTCAGATTTAGCAAACTTACAAGCAAAATCAAATCTATGACCTCTTGCTTACTGGGGAGCTTTTATGCAATTAGGATACAAGGCTATTGACGGTATACATTAAACATAAAAAATAATTATATTAGATACATTTTGAGATTCATGAATGTTCAATTTAACATTTATTGTTTCAGATCTCAAATCAAGTATGAGAAATCAGATTTCGCTAACTTAATAAATTCATATTAGAAGCATTTAATTAAGATGCATTCACTTTGATAACATTAAATTTAGAGGGTTGAGAAGAAACTTGACTCGCCTTATTTAAAGAAAATTTCGCTTAGGAACCTTACTGTGTGAGCTTGACCTTTCTAGAAATCCTATATTCACCGCACTCAACATCTTGAAAGGACGATTTCACTCAAAAACCAAGCAGCACGAGCGTCGCGCTTCATAAAAAACACTAATTCACCACATTCAAGCTTGTAACTAGGGTTTGGATTTGGCTATTTTGGAGATAATCCTTATTCTTGAGTGGTATTGTATATTTCTCTTTAATATGTGTTTTTTCCAATTTGTTAATTCTCTTTCTTATTGAAAAACAATTGTGCAAATAGTTTTATTGATGTTCTAGCTAACTAGACATTTTGCACCATCCTCGCCGATCTAAAAATCCCTAATTCATCAACATTAGCTGACTACCGAATCTTCGAGATCATCCATGACGATCATACAAGGTATTGCATAGTGTTCTTTATTTGTAACCCCTTTTCCTTATTGGAAAAAGATACAATGGTCTTGAATAATCATGATGTCAACATGCTCTCTTACTTCACCTATAAGATATCATCTCAATCCAACTTTTTTCATGAAGTACATATTCTTTCAATTGTTTCATTTTACAGTAGAATACTATTTTTTACAATAACAAACTTTTAGTGAGAGGGTCATTAAAAACTTCAGTGAAGGTTTTATAATTGGTTTCACCTCATGCCTAGTGGGCAAGCAAAGAACAATTTTCAATTTAAGCTAGCTAGTAGGTAGAAGTAGCTACTTTTTGGTCTTTTGCTTTTGTTTTGAACCTTTGAATATGGTATATCATGATATCAATCTCAGGGTTCCACCAAGTTATCATGGTATCATGGGGAAACAGGTTTTTAATGGTTTGAGATTTCTTTATATAATAAATTGTTCTATTTAGTTACTGAAAAAGTTGAGCAAAGAAAGAAAATGCCTGGATTTTTAGTAGTTTTTAATGTTGGGTATTGTTTTGAAGTGGGAGTGATTAATATCCATAATGATATTTGTATTTGTAAAATTTAGCTATTCATTTATCGGTCAGCAAGTATTTGGTAACATTTGTATTTGTAAATTGAAAATGTGGAAAGGAACTTTCTTTGACCATCTTCCATTCATTTCATTTTCATGCTCTCTTATAACCATTACAAGGGGGTATTCGCTTCACAATTGCTTATCCATTTTAATATGTATTTGGTAGGTTTGAGAGAATATGATCAGAATAAGCAGCTATGGAATCTATGTGAAAGACTTGTGGTTGATATGCCCCGAGAGGGGGAAAGGGCCTTCTATTTCATACAGGGGCATTTGGAACAAGTATATCTTTTTCATTCGTGTCATTTTTAACATTTTTCTGTGTTAAAATTGATTTCAAACTTTAGCATGATACCTTTCTTTCTTGTACTTGCATATGAAAATTTGTCATTTCTAATTTTTGCAGCTGGGTTGTTCTAGAAAGCAAGAATTCCACCCTGGAAGTGTTCATTTTAATCTCCCTTCTCAGATTCTTTGCAGAGTTATAAACATTCAACTTTTGGTACAGTGGATGTTTGGTTAATTACTATTGTTATTTTATATTGTTTGTAAAATGTCTTATCCATTATGTGTATTTATCATAGAATTACTTTTTGTAGGTTGAACCAAGCAGTAATGAAATTTACTTTCGCATAACTCTGCTTCCTGACATAGATGTGAGAAATTTTTATGCGTTCAACTTTTTCTGCTTGTTAATGAGAAAATGAGGGGGATCTAGACATAATTTTACTATTGGCATATTTAGAAGTTCAAGTTATACTTGTTCTTTACAAACATGCCCTTATAACTAAAAGGTGCAATTTCTTTTTTGGTTTATTCAGACTGATCCGACAGTTCCAGATCCAGCCGCACCTGAAATACAAAAACATGAAATGTACTCATTTTGGAAAATATTAACGGCATCCATTACTAGTACACATGGAGTTTCGGATGGGCAACAAAGTCCTATTCCTTCATCTGTGATTCCAAGCAAGAGTACGCATATAGGAGTACTTGCAACTGCCTCACATGCAGTCATGAGTGGCACTATGTTTGTGGTCTATTACAGACAAAGGTTATATTTGAGTGCATCTTGATTTGTGCTGCACAAATCATTATTATATAATATAACGTTTTGATTACTATCTCATTCAGGGCTAGTCAGTTTGTTATTCGTTTGAACAAATATTTAGAGGCAATGGACAATGACATTCATGTGGGAATGAGGTTCAAGATGGGATTTCAGAGAGAGGACTCACTTGATGAGATAAGGTATCCTTGTATGTTGTTATCAAGGTTAAAGGTTGTCATGTTTCATTCAACATTTGTGGCTTAATGTCGTATAATTCTTTTGGTCAGTTGTTTCGGCACTTTTGTTGATATTGGGGATTTCTCTCCTGAATGGCCAGGATCCAAATGGAGATCTTTGCAGGTCTAAGATGTTCTCTTAATTATATGTCTCATGCATGCTGCCTCTTTCACTTGCATCATCTTCATTTTAAAGCATAATTTCTTCCTATATTAGGTTCAGTGGGATGAACCTGCTACAATCCCAAGGCCAGAGAAGGTTTCCCCTTGGGAGATAGAACCTATTACAATGTTTAACAGCAAAAGTTTCAAACTTAATCATAATCTGTCTTCTGGTAAGAGAGACTTCAACCCACGTTACCAAAAATTTGTAAACCTATTTGTTGAGTTAGCGCTAACATGATTATGAAATTAATTTTGTTCAGGAAGTACTTCCAACTTGCCTACTTCTCTACTAAGGAAATCTAATAATAACTCAAGAATGCGGGTAGATGGAATGCAGCTAGCTTCTCCACTTTGGAATGAATCCTTAATTTTTCTTTCTGATCTTGGAAAGGACAAAGCCGGTTTGAATGATTATTCAAGTTTTCTATCTGGACCTGAAAAGGATAAAGACAGTAATACATCAGCACTAGTAAGCTTTTGTAACTGGTTTTGCTGTTGTTTCAAGTAGTCTTGTACTAAGTTCCTTTGTTGCAAATTCATAAGCAAACTGGAAGGATAAGGAATGTGCCATGTACTTGGTTGTCTCTCTTGTATTCATGAAAGTTGGATTTACTCATGTATGAACAAACTTGTTTATGTTAAGTGTTTTGTTAAATACAGTATGTCATTATTCTATAACTGCAGAGTTGTGATGTTAATGGTTATTCAATTGCTTTACTATGTTGTGAAGTGGTTCACATATGTGTTTCACCATCCATTTTAAAATCTTCTGCATAAATAAAGTTAATTATATTGTATTTCATGGTGTCTAACTGCTAAACCAAATGGTGCCGAAGATGAATGTATTGGGATGGGTTGTACTTGTATATGTGAGACCATTAAATTCCAAACCCATATGTAGAGTTACATAAACAGGGATTGACATTGATATTGGTGTATATTAAAATTGATATACTAAAAAAGCAAATATAAAGTGTGCTATACGATGACCATGAAAAGCGGCCAACACAGAACAGAGAAAATGGAAAGAAACACAGTAAAGGCTGTATCTTGTTACATAGGGACTTAAAAATATTTTGACCATTTACAAACAAAAAATATGGAATTTCACATGAGAAATATGAGTATTTACAAGATAAATAAAGTAGGGGCATTATTATCTTTTTACCCATAAAAATTAATTTCTTTTTGACCATGGGGTTCAGTAAAGTTTCAAAAAGATTTGGGGGTTAATTGAAATTAATTTGTTATAAAGGGGGCTAACTGAAATTTTACCTAAGAAAATTGCAGTCTCATGGGTCTTAGGTGAAATAATGGTATGCATGGAAAAGACTAATTTGACCCTTGCACTTGAAAAAAGAGGAGTCTTATAAAAAAGTTTTGGGAAAATCACATTCAGGCCCCAATGATTAGAAAAAATATCAAAAAAAAGTCACCATGTAAATTCCCCTTTTAAAAAAACCCCCTAAGCACCTCATTGAGAAAGATTTCAAATGTGGAATTGCTTTCTTGCCATTAGTAATTGATAGCTGAAGTCAGTTTGCCCTTAGACGTGTTAGTGTATGTACCTAGTTTGAAAAGTTTGTGTTTATATTAGCAAGTTATATATTAACAAGTGTATGTATCTTTTTTAATATGTTTATGTTTCTATACTAGCAAGTTATACATTGACAAGTTTATGTGCCTATATTGACAAGTATACATTATCAACTGTATATACCTCTTTTGACAAGTGTATATGCTTATATTGACAAATGCATATATGTTAACTAATGTTATTTTTCCAATACAATTTAAAACAACTCTTGTTGATAAGTATACATTCCTATATTGATAAATCATAGGGTGACCATTGACATGCACATCTATGTTAACTAATGTCATTTTTCCAATACAATTTAAAATAACTCTCGTTGACAAGTGTAAGTGCCTATATTGATAAGCCCTTCTGCTTCTCTTTTTCTATTTTAATCAATGGGGGAAATAATGTAATTCACATTTAGAATCTATATCACTATAGTCCCTAGGGACTTTTTAGATAAGGAAATCTACTCTGAGACTTTTTTGATATTTTTTATGGTCTCTAAAACATATGAGTGCGGTTTTCCCAACTAAAATTAGTTATGTGATTATTTCTTTTGATATTTTAATCATATTTACCACATGTTAGAATTTGGTTGGTCCTAGATGAAGAGAGCGAGCGAGAAAAAGAGCGAGTGAGAAGAGAGCAAGCGAGAAAAGAGCGAGTAAGGAGAGAGTGAGTGAGAGTCGATGGCGGACGGCAAGTGGCGGAAGGGAGGGGCCGGGGGATGGTGATGGCGATGGAGATGAGGGAAGCGGGAAAGAAAAGGGTGGTCCGGGGGTCGTATTCGGTCAGTCAACTGATCAAAAGTAGGGTGGGGAGGAGTTACCTAGAAGGCCTAATGTCAAGATGTGAAGTGGTGCACCCCAATTTTCGTATAGAGATAAACGGTTGTCTCTTGGATGTGTTGGTTACCTAGTGAGGCACTTTGAGGATGATAACATTGTCCAGGGGTGGAAAACCTACTTTCTTCGTATGAATGAAAAGGAAGCTAACGATGGTCGGGTGGAGCCAGATGAGGATGATACTCTTCTAACAAGACGACTGGAGGGAAGATCGAGGGTGTTGAATTTTACGGCTGAAGAATATTCAACTTGGTGCCTACCAAGGATGAATTCTCTTATTCTCAAAGTCCTGGGGGCCAGTTTTCCTACCTATGTCATTCGTGACTGCATCAATCGCATGTGGTGCTCCAAGTATCCTTTGAAGCTTATCCCGTTGAGTAATGGGTATTATATCGTATCTTTCTCGAATAAAGAAGATAAGGATTACGCTTTTCAACAGGGCCCTTGGATGATAGAAGACCACTACCTGATTGTGCAGAGGTGGCGCCCAAACTTCAACCCATGGAAGGATGACCTTCAGCGTTGTATCGTGGCTTGGATTCAATTACCGAATGTGCCTTTCGAGTTTTACAACATTGAATCATTGTGTAGGATTGGAAACATGGTCAGTAAAATGATTAAAGTGGATCGGTCTACTTCTATTTATGACAAAGGTGGATTTACCCGAATTTGTGTGGAACTGGATCTATAGCAGCCACTTCTTCCATCCTACAAGGTTTTTGGGGAGGAGCGGCCAATTATTTATGAAGGTCTTCATTCAGTTTGCTTTGCATGTGGAAAATATGGACATCAAAAGACTACATGTTTAATGATTCAGAAGGAGGATGCTGGTAAGTAGGATGAAGCTCAACGTATTGTGGAAACCGAGGTTGGAAGAGATGGCGATAGTCAAATGATGAAGAAAGGGGAGTCACGTGGTGGTAGCACTATCGTTATCGGTGATGAGAGTTCCGGCATAGGCCTGTTTAGGAAACTCAAGGTGTTAAGGCAGGATTTTCGTGGGGCTCCATCAAAGGCTGGAACGAGGGAAGGTGTAATTGTGAATTCAAATTTGACAGTTGACCAACGTCAATCAGAGGAGAGTAATGGATCTCGTTGAATGGGCATGCATAAGGAAACAAAGAAGAAAAATCTTGCCAATCAAGAAGAGCTATTAAAGGAGAAGGATCTAACCAAATCTGAATGGGTTGTGGTGGGGGCTAAAAGAAAAGGCGTAAATAAAGGCAAATTGAAGGGCAAAGTAATCAAGACACCAATTTGTGATTCCTTGGAGGCTCCTCATGTTTCACTGGGTGAAGGTAGTAACGTGGGGATTTCACATGCAAATGATTTAGAAATAGCAGGTTCAACTGGGGTTGGCTCTACGTCGGGTGTGCAGGTGCAGGCCGACAACTTCACACATCAAGAGCATAGTGATGAACTCATGTTTGAGCAAGATAAAACTGAGGGGGCGACTGACATACCCCACACAATCCTGTGGTTTTCCAATGAATTACATAGTATGGAACTCACGTGGCACCGGAGCACGTAGCTTCCCTACCTTAGTACGTGATTTAAAAAACCATTACCAACTGAATTTTCTTGCACTTTTGGAAACACATTGTGCACAACAAATGGCTACATCCAGGGCCCAACAAATGAGGTTCTCGAATATGGAGATTCTGGGTTGTGAAGGGTATAGTGGTGGTATTTGGTGTCTATGGCATGACAATAGAATGGAAGTATCTTTGTTGGAAGGTAATCACCAATTCTTACATTTCCAGATTACTAGCTCCCAAACATTATTTTGCATATTACTGTGGTATGTGCTAGCCCGAATTGTGTCATCCGAAGGGCTTTGTGGGACAATCTTGCTCGGTTTTCCACAACAATACCGGGTGCCTGGTTGATGGGAGGGGACCTCTATATGGAACCCTACTTAAATTCGAAAGGCATTCAACTGCCACGTTGCGAAGTTCCTATTATCGTGAGTTTCTCCGATGGGTTGAAATGCAGGACATGATTGACATAGGGTTTGTTGGTCCGGAATTCACATGGAAGAGAGGAAACTCAGAGGCACGGTTAGATCGTACGCTTGCTAATCATAACTGGGTGACCATGTTTCCTAACGCCTCGGTAACACACTTTCCTTTCTTCAAATCCGACCATAGGCCCTTGCTTCTCCGTCTTAATCCTGAATTGGCTACACCTAAGCCCAATCGACCATTTAGGTTTATTGCAGCACGGGGACTTCATGAGAATTTTGATGAATTTGTTCGGAGCTCTTGGCTCCACGACACACCTTGGGCACAAAATATTTCTCAATTTACAAAGGCTTCTCTACTTGAAATAAAGAAGTGTTCAAGCATACCGAGGCAAGGAAGAAACGCCTTCTTCGAAGACTTGATGGGGTTAATTGGGTGGTCGCTCGGGTTGGTATGGTGCCTAGATATGTAGACCTACAACTTACCCTTTGGAAAGAGCTGGAAGATGTTTTGTTGCAAGAGTCTCTCCTTTGGGCACAGAAAGCTAGAGCAGAGCGGTCAGCCTATGGTGACTGGAACACTCGATTCTTCCATGCACGCGCTAATCGCCGAAGGAAAGTTAAAAAAATAGAGGCTATTAAGGATGATGAGGGCACATGGATTTATGACACTACTCAGATTAAGGGTCTGGCCACTTCTTTTTTCTCCCACTTATTATCTGAGGATGTCATGTGTCGACCAGAAATCAACATCCATGTGTCATACCCACGTGTTCTCGAGGATCTTTTAAAATGGTGCAGCAGAGATATATCAGATCATGAAATTAAAGAAGCCATTTTTAGTATGGGGCCTCTTAAATCCCCAGGCCCTGATGGGTTCAATGCCCTCTTCTATAAGAATCAATGGAGCATGGTAGGTACGTCAGTAATAAAATATGTCAAATTTCTGTTTGCTAACTTGCAGGCTATCTGTGAGACTAAGAAGGATCATCCAAAGACTATGGGGGATTTGAGACCGATCAGTTTGTGCAATGTCATCTATAAAGCTATCACGAAGCTTAATGTTTTTAGGTTGAAGCATATTCTCCCTTATGTGATAGCCCCAAACCAATGCAATTTCGTTTCGGGGAGACATAGTAATGGCAATATAATTGTGGCTTAGGAGGTGATTCACACCATGCGGAACATGAAGAAGAAGGGGTTCATGGCCATTAAAATTGATACAGAAAAAGCCTATGATCGAGTTAATTGGCAATTCTTGTCAAGCTGTTTACTAGAACTATGTCTACCAACTGCTATCCGAGAAGTAATTGCTCAATGTGTTTCTACTCCTAGTACGAGTTATTATGGAATGGTGATAAAGCTGAGAAATTTCAGGCCTCTAAGGGAGTGCGTCAAGGGGGTCCTCTATCTCCTTATCTATTTGTCATATACATGGAGAAACTAGCAAATCTTATTCAAGCAGCATTTCATGAAGGAAATTGGGAACCAATTCGCCTTACAAGGACTGGCCCCCCATCTCCCACCTATTTTTTGTTGATGACATTATCCTCTTTGTGGAGGCATCAATGGAATAGGTACATACGATTAGCTATTGTCTTTAGAGTTTTTGTGATAGCTCTGATTTGAAAGTAAATCAATAGAAAACAATAGTTTTCTTTTCTAAGAATGTTAATCACATTCGAAGAAGCGAGCTCTACAATTCCCTGGGATTTTCCATCATGAGTGATCTGGGCAAATATCTTGGTGTTCCCCGTCATCATCAAAGGGTAACTAAAGAATCCTATTAGTATGCCGTGGACAAGGTAAAAACAAGACTATCAACGTGGAAAGCAAAGTCACTGTCTTCAGCAGGACGAACTCTCATATCATTAATTAGTAACCACGGAAATCACAGGATATGTAATGCAAATTGCTTGTCTCCTTATGAGCACTTATGAGTCATTGGATAGGTGCAATCAGAAGTTTCTATGGGGTAATATAAAGGACCAACAGAAAATACACTTAGTTGCATGAGATGCTATTTGTAAGCCTAAGGTGAGAGGTGGGTTGGGCATTCGCCATGCAAAATTACAAAATCACACGTATCTCATGAAAATTAGCTGGCGACTATCATCTCGAAGAGATGATTATATTTGTGGGTTAAAGTGGTCCAAAATATATATAATTGTGGTGCTGATTTGCTCCCAAAAATGGATCTAGCTAAGCCGGGGTCGAATTTATGGTATGGCATTAAATGACCATGGGAACAAGTACAAAATGGAACTGAGATTTTGGCAACGGGGCGTCTTCACTGGAAACGGACTAAGAATGGAGATTTCACTGTGAAATCAGCCTATGATTCTCTAAAACATGATCTCGCGCTTCCAGATCCTATGTGTCTGCTCACTAATGCCTCACGATATAAGAGAGGGCTTAGCAGTGATGGTCGGTGCCCTGTTTGTATGGCAAAATTGGAGACTGTTCACCATGTGCTCCGGGATTGTTCAGAGACTATTCAGCTATTGGAACACCTTGTGCCTCTGCGGCTTTGGCAGAAGTTTAGGTCCTTGAATCTTGACCAATGGCTTTGATGGAACTTAACTTGCAAAGGCAGGAGTGTGGTAACAAAGGAATGGAATCAAACTTTTATTCTTGTCTGCTGGTGGCTCTGGAGGCGGTGAAACTCTTTTGTTTTTGAGGGAAAACAGATCTCAAATACCTCCTTGCAGTTTGACAGCGACTTCGGCAAGTGCACCGATCGTTACAAGTAATAAAGTATGTGAGAAAGAGATCGTCCCACGAGGAATAGTACTCCAACCACTAATTCGTTATTTAAGCTTTAGTTGGATCAATGAGTAATAGGGGTTGATTTGTAACTAAACAGAATTTTTAAGGAATTTAATCAAGAAAAGCATTCAAGATTAAGAATCTCAAGAACGATTGTTTAGAAAAGATGATCAATAAAGAAAACGCAGCTAGGGCATAGAATTCCCCTATGTTCCTCTAAGTATTTGAATTAAGTCCCTAATTGATTATTATTCTCACGACTAACGACCAATTCTCTAAAATTAGACTAAGTCCCAATGTCTTGATGCTACCTTAATCCGTTATTTTTGAAAACAACCTAATGTCTTAGTATCGTTTAGAAAAATCAATTTGTTTACCAGAATTATGAGATCGCATAAATTTGTAAGCCTATGTCTAGGTCATGCAATTCTACGATGAATTATCGGTTCTAGTTAAATGTACCAACATCTCTATTGTCATACACTAACCTATGAACAATCTAAAAGGCGATCACTCTTTAAGAAAGCTTTAAGCACAGGTAATCCATTCAGTCAAGAAAACAATAATCAAATAAGATTCCAAATAAATACTTTAAATTCACATAGGGTTCATCCTCGCCCTAACTACTAAAGGAAACTAGCCAAGCATGGCTAGATTAACAATTTAAGAAAAGATGAAAATCAAACTCGTTCTTGCGTCTCCGACGGTGTGCTCTCGTTCGCGGCCCTGCGTGTGTGCGTCTTGAATTTCTTGTTCGCGGCGTCCGTATTCCTTCTTTTATTCGTTCTTGTTCTCGTTCACAGCGTCCCCTCGAATATGCGTCTTTTAATTTTTGCTGCGTCTCTTCCTCCCTCACGCTGCCTCTGCGTCTTTTTAATATAGAGAATTTAGGTTATGCGTTTTGGTTATTCCGCGTGATCTCTGATTTGCCTCTAGAAGATATATCTTTTTTGCTCAGAATCTAGAAGATATATCATATCTTCTTTTTCCGTTTTAGCTTCCTGTGCGTGTTGTAGCAACAATCAATATTATCTTTTTCCTTGTATGGTCCCCACATCTTTATCTTTCACAATAAATCATAAAATAGATAATTGCTGCCACATATCCCTTGCTATTTTTCTTGATACTTTCTCATCCTTTTAAAATAATATATTATCACCTGTAAAATAAAATAGATATGGATAAGTTTTATATCAAAATATTCTTTTACCCTATAACCAACTAACGGATAGAAAAATATATATATTATAATTAAATAGGTAAAATATTAATAAATCTAGTCAATTATATCATAAAATATATATCCATCTAATTATAAAATATATACTTATCACAGTTCAGTGTCAGCGCTACTATGAGTTGTTTACACCAAGCACATGATAGGTTTGGCACAGGAAATGGCGGGAAACATTCTCGGGAGAAGCTTGAAGACTAGTGGAAGTTACCACCTGCAGGGTGGGTTAAAGTTAACACAGATGGAGCTTTTTCTCATCTAAACCCCGGCGTAGCTAGTGGTGGGGTCATTAGAGATGAACACGGCGCTTTCCTGAAGGGTTTTATGTTTAAAGGGATGGATGGTGACTGTCTTTCGATGGAGCTATGGGGATTCTTACATGGACTGAAGCTAGTGTGGGATCTGGGTTGTCGGAAGGCCATCTTGGAATCTGATTCTGCAGACGCTGTAGAGTTGATAAGGAAGGAGCTAAATGAAGCCCATGCTGACCGGGACCTTATTTCGGAAATACATACACTGCTTGAAAGGGATTGGTTAGTCGAGGTATGCCATATCAGACGCAGAGTAAACAATGCTGCAGAGTGCAGACCACCTGGCAAAGATTAGCCTCTCAGCTATGCCAGGACTTCATATTCTCTCGACGGCTAATAGGGAACTGGGACGATTTCTTGATAAGGATAAGAGCTTAGTTTAGTATTTGGATACCATCTGTATCAAAAAAAAAAAAAAGGTTGGTCCTGCTCCTAACAACCCCTCCGGATTTTATTTGTCCTATTGGCTTGAAATTGTTCAAATCCCTAAATAAAACTATGAGGCCTAGTGCAATGACCTTAAGCATCTAGCCAGAAATTTGATCGTTGATAGTGTGTGTTGAAAGGATTTTATGGGTTGCACAACAGCCCGAGATGATTAGTCACCGATAACTACAATGCCTGCGGCTAAAAATAAAGTCACTAAATCACTAAATAAATAAAAACACTGCAACCCACCCCTTGTTGTCTCCACTTCTTCAAGCCTTCAATGGAGAAGACGAAGCCTCAACACAATGGCTTCTGTATTCTCATCATTGTCCGTCGAAGAGATCAACTCGCTCACTCCTCCTATCAATCTCTTGTTCAGCCCGTCGAAGGCAAGGATTGTTCTATCCTTATCAATTTTGTGCTCCTCTTCACTAAATTGGTGCTTTGCTTTTGTTTGTGTTGCTTTGGCGAAAGAAAATGGGATGGGGATTAAGTGTCTTATTCTGTCTACCCTACCTCTGGGTTCACTTCTCTCCATTAAACCTTCCATTTCCCTTTCTTGTTATTCATGTCAATATCGTTATTTCCTTGTTATCTCTAACTGTCATATCCTTATTTGAAAGGCTTTTCTTAAGCCGAGAATTTGAATGGGTTTTAGTCCGTCAACTTATGACTTTAATGGGATTGATACATTTCTAAGAGTCTAGCTTTGGTACCTTTTACTGGATCGAAAGTCATGCTTTTAGAAATGTAGACTAGTAGCTGGGATCATTTGGGTAATTAATTGGTAATTTAAATAATACCACCCACAATCCCTTATTACTGGGAATTTTTAAAGAGTCCAAAATCCCTTGTTACTATGACACGGGGAACAAATCCCAGTTTACTTGGGATTGTGGGGGTCTAAGTAATACGGGATTTTATACTCTTTAAATGGCTTAGGAGGAGGAGTTAACTCGTATAACAATGGGCTACCAGTTGAAATCTGGAAATATCTCCCCTCCCCTTGTGTACAAGTTGAACATGAATTGAGCATATTTTAGAGGAGACATTTTGCAAAAACAAAAATATATTTTATGAAAAAAAGAACTTACTATTTTTTTTTTTTAATATGAACGTTGGAGGCTTTATTACATCATAATTAATGGATATCATCACACTACTACAAAAAAAGGTTACTACTTCCTTAAAAAACGTCTTTATTTTTTAAAAGAAAGTTAAAAGTGAACGCAGTGGCATTTATGTAATTATATACTTGAATTCTAAGAATTGGGCGTCCTAAAATAATTTTCAGGACGCCTAAAATAAATTAAGACGTCCTAAAATAATTTCAAGACGCCTAAAATTAATTTTTTTTAGCGCTAAATATTAATTTTTTAGTTTTATGGCGCCATTTCGCGAATTTTTTTGGCACCATTTAATGTGTTAGGAATAAAATTTTTTTTGGCGTCCAGATTTAAAATTAGGACGCCTTTATTTTATTTATTAGCGTTCTGAATTAAGATCAGGACGCCTATATTTAATTTATTGGCGTCCTGAAATAATTCCAGGACGCCTTAATTAATTTATTGGCGTCCTGGTATTATTTCAGGTCGCCTTAATTAATTTTGTGGCGTCCTGATTTTATATCAGGACGCCTTAATTGGTTTTGTGGCGTACTGATTTAAGATCAGGACGCCTTAATGAGTTTTGTGGTATCCTGAATGTTATTTCAGGATTTCAGGACGCCACAATTGCAAAATATTGGTAAATAGCAAGTCCTTTCGCTTCCCGACCCATTGCACACTCTTATTAGTTTCTCATCGCTATTTTCCCTATGCTTCATTGTTGAACCCTATTGAACACTGTAACATCCCAAATTTTTGGATCAAAAGATTGGAAATAAAACTGGGATAAAAAGGCTTCTAGCCAGTAGAGTCCAAAGATCTTAAGCTTATTAAGAGGAAAAAATTAAGATAAATATTAAAATTATTTTGGACCTTGAAAATTTGGAAAGATTATGAAATAATATTTTGAGGATATAGAAATATTATGGTGGAATTAATTATGGAAAATTTGGCCTAAATAAATGTTAAAATTAATATTTGGAATTTAAGACATATTTTCCCATAAATTAAGGACAAATAGTTACAGAATAATTTATGGTCTAAAATAATTATGGGAAATTAAGGCATATTTTTCCTTGAATTTTTGGAAAAGAATAAATTCAAGAAAATGATATTTTATGATGAAAAAAAATATATGATTTCTAAGACTTATCCACTAAATACAAGTAAATGAGCAAAGGACTTAATTTCAAATAAGTGTTTGGTAGAGGGTCAAATGGAATTATTATGTGGACTGAAGCTCACATAAATATAAATATGATAGTACAAGTACTCTCCTTTCATCAATTCTCCTTTCTTTATTAATGCTACGGTCTGTACATCTATGAATCATTTATCCATTTATCCATTCTATATTCTATTTGGTTGAACACATTGGGCCAATAAAACCTATCTAACGTTATGATAATTTATTCTCCATTGGGCTCAACACTCGACCCATTCTACTCAATTCGGATAGCAGTAATAGACGCAGCATACACTCGCCTCAATTGATATTTCTCTTCAGCCCAATCTCTTTAATTACCATTACGGGCAGACCCATTTCAAGCAGCAAGCCACGTAGATATATGTAGAACCTTTTAACAAAGACGCAAAGCAGAACGGCAAATCATAATCCCTCGGTCAATCACGCCATATCTCACTTTCGGCGATGAGCAGTACACGCAAGAACAGAAAGCCAGAGATTACAAGACCATACTTCTTGAGCCTCACCCACGTATACCCATCGGTCCTTCTCTTTCGGTCTGTCATCTTGCTCCTCGGACTGGACTCTTTTGGTTCATTATATAACCACTTCACTTTGTTCTCATCCTGTGCGTGCTTCAACCAGCGAAAGGGAGAGACCGAGAGTGAGAGACAGAAAGCTAGATGAGAAGGAGAGAAAGTCGATAGAGAGAGAGAGAGAGGGGAAAAGAGTTTTAGCCATCTCACCTTCCTCTGCTCAGCGTCTCACAAAACAGAGGTGAAAGTGCCGTGTTTCCATGTTGAGCTGCTGTGTTGAAGCATAGTATTTCCTCCACGTGTGACCTCCTTCACAACGTCTGATACACGCACTCCATCTTGCAAAGCTAATTCCTCCAACACCGTGAGGAAATCAGACACGTCTCCTCTTTGAATAGCCCAAATCAGTTCATGTGCCATTAACGTTGACGCTTCTAATTCTTTCCTTCATTGGGTTGGACTCTAAAAGCTGCATACGTGTAGAGCTGGGAATCAGGGCCGGCCCGGCCCGATAGGGCCGGCCCGGCCCGATAGGGCCTGGCCCTACAGGGCCTGGGCCCGACAGGGCGTGGCCCTACAGGGCCTGGGTCCGATAGGGCCTGACCTACTGAGGCCGTGGCTCTGCAGGCCGGCCCTACACAGGCTTGGAGAAAGGAAACATCTGTTTTTCAAAGCTAGGACCTACTGGTGAAAATTACTATTCCAAATTTTAACTAATTTTCCTTCAATTTTTTAAAGAAATATAATTGGTAAATTGCAACCATTAAAGTTCTAATCTATCAAATAAATGTTATCAACATTAATATCTAAACAATATAAATCATTCAACAAATAAACACATTCATTAATTCGTGATAAAAAATAAATAAACACAAAGAATATGTTTTTTTCCTTTTTTTTTCAAAAAATATTAAACAAAGATATTGCTTTATGTATGCCCACAACAAAATTCATTTCCCTCTCGTAATTTTGTGTGTGTCTGTAGATTCCTTCGGTCATGTATGATTTTTGCGACAGGTAAAAATAATTATACTTATTTTATACAAAATATATTTATTATTTATTACGTATATAATATTGTAATACCAAAGTATGTGTTTTATTTAATATGAAAACATCCCTTCTTTAAAATTTATAATAACTAATTATGTGTTTTAATATAGAATAATAATAAACATAAAAAAAGGGTTATATTTTAAACTAAAAAATCTAAGTAATTACAAATAAACACATTTATTAAGTGGAAGTCTAGGTAATTATTATTATTATTTTTAAAAGCTACAGTTAAACGGGCTGCAGGGCGGCCGAGGCCTACGAGGCGGCCCGATTAAGCCGAGGCTCTACAAGGCGGCCTGCGAGGCCAATTTCAAATTCCTGGCCTATTTTTTAAGCCCGAGCCCTGCAGGGCCAGGGCCTAAACGGGCCGGCCCGATGGGCTTGGCCCGATTTCCCGGCTCTACATACGTGTGTGTATATGTTGCTGTCATGAATAAATTAATATATTATACATATATATATAAGTACCGCTGGGAAAGAGTTGCTTTTACTGTAAGTATGTGCAGTGGCGGACCCAGGAATTTTAATGACGGGGGGCGAAAATCAAAAATATTATATCATAAATAAAATAAAAGTATTTGAAATATAATATAGACCTAATTAAAATAAGCAAGATGAATTTCATCTTGTTGATTTATAGGATATTTCTCTATTGAATGGTGTAGTGCAGGATCTCTTTTCAATGAAGAGAGATTAACTTCCTTAACTACTTCTTTATTTTCAATTCTAAGAGACTTTAAAGAAAGTGTCTCAGTATTTGACAATTCAATATTAGGAGTAAATGAGGACAAAGACTCACTAATCTTTCTCTTAAAAATAAGTATCAATAGGGATAGCATTTTTCCCATAATAAACACCTAGTTGCCTACAAAAGGCGTGAACCCTCTTACTGTACTGCACTTGTAGTAACCCCTGTTTTCACCGTCCAAAATCAGAGTTAGACTAAAAAAACATCAAACAAACACACCCTTAACAGGTTGACACACACAACACTCAACGTAGATTGAGAGGACGAATGGACGATATAATATGAATTTGTGGATAATGCTGAGAAGGTGTTGAGACTTGAGAGGGAAAAAGGAGGTTGGTGCACTACAGTTGGTAGCGGCGGGAACAATAGAAGAGGGAGTCCGATTGATCACATACAATATTTTATATATCTAATTTTTTTATTTAAAAAAAAAAAAATTAGGGGGGGCGGGGGCCACCCCTCGCCCCCCACTTCGGTCCGCCCCTGAGTATGTGTGTGTACGAAACTACACATGAACCTTAGGAAAATAAGAGGAAGCCTGCTAGCAAGATCATATATGCATAGAAATATATCACAGCATATGGAAAACCAAGATGGAAACCTTGATGTTCTGATATGACGTTGCATGCACAAAATAAAACAAGATATATATATATATATATATATATATATATATATATATATATAAATTCCTATTCTTAAAACCGAGGCCTGCTGATATGTAGATATATATATACTTTAGGCATATGTACGTGGTGGTTAGTATTATAGAACCTCCAAAGTGACTGTTCATATATATATACACACACACATAAATATACAACATGTATTATATATATATACCTTGGAAATCCATGAGAAACATTATATGTTATACATTAAAGCATATTTTATTTGGAGTTAGTAATTATTAAACTCTTAATTTTAGGTGTTGAAATAGCCCCTGAAAGTTTAAAATAATTATAGAAAAATAATAATTGATTAGTAAAATAATAATAATAATAATAATAATAATAATAATAATAATAATAATAATAATATTGTTATTATTATTAGTAAAGGGGATTATTAATAAATAATAAAGGGAAGTTAGCAATTAATAGAAAGGGGGTATAATTAATAAATAATAATTATTAGTTACAATGGTCTCACTGATAATTTGTATATTTTTAATTTTATAAAATTATAAGTTATAATTTTTATTATGTAGAGTTTTAGAAGAATTATTAATGGTTAGTAATTGGTTGTGGTAGATTAATTTTTGACGTGTGTTTGAGCTCTTGGATCACTGCTAGAAAAATGTCATTTAACGACGGAAAACTATCCGTCGCAAATTTAGGGGTATTTGCGACAGGAAAAATTTACGTCGCAAAAAAAATGAATTTGCGACGGATCAGTTTATCCGTCGCAAAATTTGCGACGAATAGGTCATCCATCGCAATTTGCGACAGATAACCTATCCGTCGCCGTCCGTTTGCGACGGACGAACCGGTTCGTCGCAAAAGGGTGGACCGATTCGGTCCGCCCTTTTGCGACAGACGGATAAGTCCGTCGCAATTTGCGACAGACCGACCGATCCGTCGCAATTTGGCGGACCGAAAGGTCCGCCCTTTTGCGACGGACCGTTTCCGTCGCAAACGGCCGGTTTGCGACGGACCGTGGTCCGTTGCAAATCGCTTTTTTGCGAGAAGCTCTTATATCTAGCCCCCCCTCCGCAAAACCATTTCCTCTTCTCCTCGCTCTCGCTCCGGTCGAAGCTCCCCCACGAGTATGTCGCCTCCGGTGGTTATCCCTCCACCTTGTTCACCGTCCAACGTCCTCCCCTTGCTCGTCGGTGCCGGTGGTGGTTCTTCCAACGTCCTTCCCTTGCTCGTCGGTGCCAGTGGTGGTTCTTCCAACATCTGTTCTTCTTCCTTTTGTCCACAGTCCAGGTATGTTTGATATAGATTATTGTATATAGATTAAAATGTAGTTGTTATATTATATGTAGATTAAAATGTAGTTGGTATTGATATTGATGTTGGTTTTGATATTGATTAGTGTATGTAGATTAAAATGTAGTTGTTATGAATATAGATTAGTGTATGTAGATTAAAAGGTGCTTGATGTTGATTTGAAGAATACTTTTTACAATAATGTTTACTTTGTTAGAGGCTTACAATAATTGTTATGATGTTGTATTTATTGGTAACTAGATATATAAATGTATAAATATGATAGACTTCAAATGAGAAATTAAAATTGTAAAAAGTGAGATTGAGGGATAAGAGAATTAATTAATTAACATAAAGTACAAAGAGAGCTTTTCTTCCTTAACACGTTAATCCCTGGGCCATCCAACCCAAAAAAGAAGATAGATGTGTACCTCAGGCCTTTGATAGACGAGTTGAAGATGTTGTGGAGTGAAGGGGTTCTTACGTATGATATATCATTAAGTCAGAATTTCACCATGCGGGCTGCCTTAATGTGGACGATAAATGATTTCCCTGCATATGGGATGTTGAGTGGCTGGCAAACGTCGGGGAAGCTTGCATGCCCGGTATGTCTTGAACAGAACATGGGTTTTAGCTTGGAACACAGTCGCAATGTCAGTTGGTTTGATAGGCACCGGCGATTCCTACCCCCCGATCATCCGTGGAGGAGAAATAGAAAAGACTTCACGCGGAATGTTGTCGAACGAGCAGAGCAACCTCATCATTTAAGTGGCCAAGAAATATGGGACAGGGTCAAGTACATTCAATGTGTCGAAGAGGGGGCTGCTTCCAGGGAACCTGAGGGATATGACGTTGATCATCATTGGAACAAACGCAACATCTTCTGGGAACTACCATATTGGAAAGATCAATTGTTAAGACACAACCTCGATGTCATGCATATTGAGAGGAACGTGTTTTGCAATATTCTGTACATCGTGATGGACACCAAGGGCAAGAAGAAGGACACAGTCAACGCAAGACGAGACATAGAAGTGATTTGCAGAAGGCCTGCTTTGCATTTGGTGGGGAATGGCACGGGACGGACTTCCAAACCTAGAACGCCGTACACATTCAACAAACAACATAATTTAGAATTGTTGCAATGGGTTAAAGATCTGAAACTCCTGGACGGTTATGCGTCAAACTTGAAAAGATGTGTCGACATGCACGAGGCGAAGTTATTCGGGATGAAGAGTCATGATTGTCATGTTTTTTTCTAGAGATTGTTGCCGTGGGCCTTCAAAACACTTCCGAAGCATATATGGTCTATTCTGACGGAATTTTCCATGTTTTTTAGAGAAATTTGTGCTTCTGAGCTTAATGTTGAAAAGTTACGACACCTGGAGGCGAGCATGCCCATAACACTATGCAAGTTAGAGATGGTGTTTCCTCCTAGCTTGTTTGACTCAATGGAACATTTGCCCGTTCACTTGACCTACGAAGCAAAGGTAGGAGGCCCGCAACAATATAGATGGATGTATCCGTTTGAGAGGTAATATATATATTTCTTTCGCACTGTTATTAATTGACCGACATGGTACTTTAGTTTATAAATAAACTCTGATATTCCATTGTAGGTTTTTACGCACACTTAAGCACAAGATCAAAAATCCAAGGTACGTTGAAGGATGTATTGAAGCATATCTTGTCGAAGAGGCCGCAAAATTTGCGTCATACTATTATCCCCCTGAAATGATGTCAAGATGGAGAGGGGTCCCTTGCAACGATGATGCCGGTGATACGAGGGATCAAAAATCAATATTTAATTTTCCAGGGCGAGTCGTGGGAAAACGTTGGAGGTCAACTCTTAACGGAAGAGATAAGCGAGTAGCGGAGTGGTACATTCTAAACAACTGTGAAGAGGCCGCCCAGTATTTAAAGTAAGATTTCTTTTCTTTTGCTGTTACGGTAAGTATTCCAGTATTAACTTCATTTTTTTTTCTTACAGTTACGTCTCTAATTCGGTCCGATGGGAAAATCCTTCAATGGCAGAATCCGAAGTTGACCAATCCACGAACTCTGAGTTTCCAAAATGGCTTCGATCCTACTTTGTGGAAAATCCATCAGATCCCAATGAAGTTGCGTGGAGTTTGTCTTATGGAGCTGCAATTAGTATTACCCGGTGCAAGAAATATATAATCAATGGGTATCGATTTTCAACTGTTGACGCGAACGCGGTGTTAGTTCTCAATATGTTTTGATGATAACTAACAATTGTAAACAAGTATAAATGTTTTTGATAAACCAAATGATTTAATCTTTCTTCAAAAACATTTTATCAAAGCCAAACTCGAGCCCAAATAAGCAAACTCGAGTTCGCTACTATTCTGATGTTAAACTCGAGCCTGAGTATTTAAACTCCAGAGTAAAAACCTCCAGAGTGTATTTTAAAGAGTTTACAAATGAGTAAACTCGAGCCTGCTGAAAGCAAACTCGAGTTTGCCTCTGGCGGGAAGCATTTTCAAATTGAAAATATTTTACAAACTCCAGAGTTTAGCTTTTTGTGTAGAGTTTGCTACTGTTCAAATGTTGCAAACTCGAGCCTGATTAAACGAACTTGAGCCTGACGTTTTTATGTAGAGTTTACTCTATGGTTCGCGAAAACAAAGAAGAGTTTACAAACATGTAAACTCGAGTTTGCAGTTGCAAACTCGAGTTTGGAATTGGCAGAGAGCATTCAAACTTTTCATCTATTGCAAACTCGAGCCTACTTCTTTAAACTCCAGTTTGCCTCTCGCCAAGAGTTTTCAAGGTTTACTTATTTTAAGTAAACTCCAGTCTGCATTTTGGAAGACTAATTTATTTTGACATGAACAGTGTCAAACTCGAGCCTGCTGAATAATGGACTGGAGTTTGCATATTTTGTAAAGTTTTGATTTCAGATGGCTTCCTCGACAAATGCTCGACAGTGCTCCGAACTCGAGCCTACTTTCACGAACTCGAGCCTAAGTCGTGAGAAAATTAACAAACTCCAGAGTTTACACTTAAACTCTTGAGTTTGCTATTGGCAGAAGCTAAATCCTGACCTGCGAACTCGAGCCCGAAGACACGAACTCGAGTTTGAGTCGAGAAGACAGATGAACGCTGCTGAGTATATTTTGTTCAGATTGATTTAAACATTATCCTTGTTATGCGAATTGGTTGTACATATTTTATATGATTCATATCTATATTTCTAACCAGTCTTAACCAGTTTTCTCATGAGATTGCAGAAGATTTGAGCTAGTCAAATAAAATAGCTCAATGTGCGAACTTGTATTATTTTAATGATATATTCTTCAGCATTAGCAAATGGTGACAGCCTGGAAAGACATACATCCATTCTTCTATGCAGAAGACAAGGAACCCACTATCTAAAGCTGAACAAACTCCATTACACAAACAAGGCAGCATGGGAGACATTCTTGAAGAGCCAAAGTTCAAATATTCAAATCAGCAATTGTCCCCAACAACTACATTGAATGAACAGCAGCTAGAAGCACTCACAACAGCTATATTCTCCAATATTCAAACCTTAGTGCTTCTCCAACGTTCACAAGCTTCAAGCAGCATAAATACACAAAGTCTTGAAGCCTACAAAAAAAGAACAGAACATAGACATCATAGAAACAAAAATACACTTCAGTAGTTCATTCATTCTTTAGGTTTCTGTCTGTACAGTATCTTTGATACTTAGAGCTTCAGTGTTTATCATATATCTACTCAGTGAGGAGTCTAAACACTTACTTGATTATCTAACTATCTGTAAACCTTAAGGTTGTGGAACCTTAAGTGTGGGATATACAATTACAACTTGTAAGGGGGAGTGAGTCCTAGGAAAGGATCATCTCTAGTGCAGAGTGTGTAATTGTGTTTGTAAAGTCCTAGAGGTGTCTAGGCAGAGAAAATCCTAGAGTGTTTCTAGGTGGTGAGAAAGTCCTAGAGGTGTCTAGGCAGAGAAAATCCTAGAGTGTTTCTAGGTGGTGAAAAGTCCTAGAGGTGTCTAGGCAAGGAAAATCCTAGAGTGTTTCTAGGTGGTGAAAAGTCCTGGAGTGTTTCTGGGCAATTGTAAAATCCTAGAGTTTCTAGGTGTGATAGTAAAATCTCGGAGTGTTTCCGGGGACTGGATGTAAGTCAAGGTTTGGACCGAACCAGTATACATCTCTGTGTGAATCTTCTCATCTCTATCTCTACATTGCCTTAACTTGCATCTGTTGTGTGGGTGACATTGTTCTTGAACATTCAGCAAAAGGTTCTTGAGCAATCAGCGAAAGAATTCTGTAATCACCTATTCACCCCCCTCTAGGTGATATTCCACTCTTCACGCGGTACACTATGTTGTAATTATGGTGTATGTTGTGGAGGTGACCAAGTTGATGGGGTGGAGACTGACTACTACGGGAAGTTAGTTGACATAATTCAGCTGAGTTACTCGTGGGACAAGGTGGTGACTCTTTTTAAATGTGAGTGGTTTGATAACAATCTGCGTGGGACAAAAATGGACAAAGATGGAAATATTGAGATCCACTGGACAAGTAGATATACAGTTGGTTATGACCCATTCATCCTTGGTCAACAGGCGGAACAAGTTTATTATACATCATACCCCACATCCCGCCAAGACTGGAGGGGAGTTATTAAAACCAAAGCATGAAATATTATACCAAAGTCGAAAGAGCTGGAATCAAATGACGATATGGTTGAACCGTTCCAAGCTGATGTGGAACATGTACTGCCCATAAACATCTTCGATGACGAAGTACCAAGCAATCTCTTTGATTCTACTGCGGGGTTAGAATTAATTCCTTTACAAATTGACGATGAGGAATCAGACGATGAGGCAGAAGTGATTTACTCTGATAGTGAATCGAAGTTCGACGACTATGAGACTTCAAAGGAACACGTGCAAGCAGATGTCGATGAACAGGAATCGTCCGGTTGATTTGTGTTAGTTCTTTCTATTATACTACATACTTTGTTACTTCGCTACTGTCATATTAACTAAATATCTTATTGTTATATATTTTTTGATATTATGTCTATAAGTGCTCAGAGATGGAGCATCTAGGAGGACGTTCAGGTAGTGGACGTGGTAGTGGTCGAGGCCAACCTCGTCCTATCAGAGGGGGTAGGGCGACGCCATCTGCTCCCTATGGAGGCAGAGGGCTAAGCGCTTCCCCAGAGGTGCCGTCATTTGATATGTCATCTTCACCGTCGGGTTATTTGTCATCTTCACCGTCGCTTTATATGTTGTCGTCACCATCTACCCCCCACTGATCCACAGCAAGGGGGACCACAGGTTTACTTTACCATTTCTGATTGATTTACATATGTTTAGTTTCCTGAAACCATCTATATACAAACATCTTCAATACTTCACATTCCTTCCTTAGCACACTGTGTCGCCTCAGAGCCACGTCGGGGAAGAAGGTAGTTCCTCCGATCCACCAATCTGGGGCTCAAGAGATCCTTCGACAGGGAAGCTTTGGTACATCCTGACGGCATCGAGTAAGTCATGCCATGTTACCAGTAATGTTACAATTTTCTTCTCTAATTGGTTTGTATGCTAATATTTGCATGATGTCCTCTCTCTTCAGATTTGTGCCTCATAATCAGGTATTGGAGTTCATCTCAGCCCAATTATTCCGTAATTACAATCAACCTTGGGCCAAGTGGACAGACATTCCTAAGACCGTTCGAGATGTTTGGTTCGATGAGTTCTTGGTAAGTTATTTGTTTTATGGCTATTAATTAAGTACTTTTAAAATTTGGAGCACTAATTGTTCGTTATTGATTTTTAGCGCCAGCATATGACATTGCCTGAACATCGTGAAGATCTAAAAACAGCTTATAATCACAAGGCAGACCGATATTTGTCTCAAAAGCTTTATGGCTTGAGAAAGTCAAGAGGCAAGAAAGATTGGATTTCACAGGACACTGCAGACGAATTATTTCACAATTGGGCCAACAATGAGAAGTTTCAAAGCATAAGTGCAAAAAATAAGCAAAATAGGGTCAAAATGAAAGGACCGTCATATGATAGCGGCTCCATTCCAATTAGTGAGCATCGATGGAAAATTGTAAGTACACGTTATTTTCTATTTAGGTATTTGATATTTTGTACTTTGAAGTAATTAATTAAGGTCATCATTTGCGTTTGCAGGTAGAGTCTGGGGAAGTTCCTGCAGGATCGATTGAGTGGGCTACCTTTGAGAGGACCCATTCCCGGCAATCTGAAGGGAGTGAGAGACAATGGATTAGTCAAAAGGCGCAGCAAGTAGCAGTTAGACATTTATTGCCTTTGTTACTTGTTTTATGCACCACCATATTTATTTCATTTTACATGTCTTATTTGTTATGTATTTTTGTGCTTGTAGGAAACCTTTCAGAAGCTGTCGCAGGAGAGAGACTTGCAGCTTGGGACTGACCCTGTATCCTCTCAGTCCGATAATGAGAGTCTGTTCTTTGAGGCCACAGGCGGATTTAACAAGAAAGGGAGAGTCTTTGGATACGGTGCCTCTGCTAGCCGACTGAAGCAAACAAAGCGCTCCTCATCCAAAGATCGAAGGTGTTTCTTCAGGTAAACATAATACATTTGATATTGATAATTTCTATTCTCTTGTCCATTCAAATGAAGTACAAATAATAAATGTACTTCATAATGTTTTTGCAGATGAGCTGAAGAAGATGAAGGCGTTGGTGTAGGAGCAAGCAACACAGATGAGTTAGCAACAGGAGATGATGAGGCAGGAGATGATTCAGGAACAAGAGCAGATGAAGCAGGAGATGATTCAGGAATGGGAGATGATGCAGCAGGCGATCAATCAGGAACGGGAGATGATGCAGCAGGCGATCAATCAGGAACGGGAGATGATGCGGCAGCAGATGAATCAACAAGCAGAGATGATGAGGCAGATGCAACTTCAACTCCTGTCCCTAATGAAAGACAAGGGTTCGGGGTCAGCTTCTGGTGATGATGACCATGTTGGTGGTGGTGATGATGATCACAATGCTGCTTCTTAGACTACTTTTTAGTAATTGCTCTTTGCAACATTATTATATATATTTTGTTTTCTCTATGTAAACTCTTTTTAATTGTTATTATATCCATGGTACATAACTTTTTGTAATCAATTTTTTTTAAAAAAAAATCAAAAAAAAAATCAAACAATTAATAAAATTTAAAATTTAAAAAAAAATTAAAAAATTAAAAAATATATATATAATTTTCAAAAAATATTTTACTTTTGCTACGGAAAATGTTTCCGTAGCAAATTGCGAGAATTTTCTACGGATATAATTCCGTAGCAAATTTGAGAATTTGGGTTCCATCTAAAAGACGACTATGTTGCCAAGTCTATTTTAAATTCCTTTTTGGAATTATGTAAAGATGACTATGTCATCAAGTCCATAAATGAAGAAATTCTCGCTTGAGAACTATTTTAAGTGTTCAGACTTTAGCACGTATAAGTAAATGAATCCAGGGTTACGAAACCCGGTTTCAAGTAAAACATGGAGCGATGGATAAACGAATCCAGGGTAACGAAACCTGGTTTCAAATAAATCATGGAGCGATGGATAAATGAATCTAGGGTAACGAAACCCAGTTTCAAATAAAGCTTGGAGCGATAAGGTTGTGATGCATCTAAGCTTATATTCTAGGGTAAGGAGGTGAACCGTCATGTTGACCTTGATCAGGTCAAAATGTTTAAAGTTTGGTTTAAAAAATGAATTTGAACATGTGACAGATCGCCCTTACTTTGGATTAAATCCTGGTCGAATGAGCTGCAATGCAATGTGATGGTTTAGTTAAAAACCCCACTAAATATAATCCCCAAGTTAATACCGGATGAATATTCTGCGCATATTCATCGCTGCAACGAAAACAATTTCAAGTTCATAAATTAAATTCATCGCTACGACTAAAATAAAACTCGAACACAAGACCCAAGATGGATAACGGATGCATCCGGTTAGCCCAAAGACCTGAACTACTAGGTTGGGGGCAATGAAGTGGATAGCGGTAAAATTGTCACGACGACACACAAGAAGAGGAAGCTTTTTCCCCTGTGGGTGTATGTGAAATTTCAAATGCTATCTCGGGTTTTTGATAATTAGCGAAAAAGCATGTTATCAATAACTGAGATAAAGGCAAAGCCATAACGAAGAAAGAATGAAAGACAAGCAACCCTGAAATCCCGGATGTGGATGCATAACAACTCAAGACAATCACGAACAAGAACGGAAATCGAAGTGAACTAACCCGGATTCAACTTCACAAATAAATTCGAGGATCATCAAAACTCAAATGAAAGTTCAAATAGCTCGAAAACAAGACCCGGGAAAGACAACGAATGCATCCCGGCAGCTCAGAGACCTGAACTACTAGACTGGGAGGCAACTGTTATGGACTCTGTTATGGACTCATATGAGGCCCAATTGCTAAGTGGCCCAACAAGGGCAATTAGTACCAGGATCTACATATAATGGAAGAAGATCCTAATAAGCTTATAATCAAGGTGTGGCAGCACAAAAGCATGGGCCAGGAGGCGCACAAAGCCTAAGGATCCAAACCCTCAAGGTAATCTTTATAAATAGGAGGTTAACTTAAAAGGTACACATTCTCTATTCATCCTATTTACTATTTAGCCCCACTGTGCACACACCCCACCCCTTTTTGGCTAAACATCATTCTTGTGCACAGTGATCCATTGCTCTCTTTGGTATCTACCTTATAGATATCATGGAGATTCATCTGATATTCTCTTTGGTATCTGCCTTATAGATATCTTAGGGAATCCTTTTGATCCAATATAAACATACTAGTCCATTGAGGTTAGACATTATTTGTGTTCTACACCAGAACAAACTATATTATGATTAAGTCATTTATTTAGCTTCCTCAATCTTTCCAAAAAAAGTTAATTATATCTTATACTCCCTCCGGTCCTAATTATATGACATATTTAACCGATTTTGGGGAGATCAAGGAGAGGAGTTAAATTAGTTAATTTTTTTCAATTTCCAAAAATGCCCTTATATAAATTTAAAATGAATAAGTAAAAGTGAATTAACAACCCCTACCACATATCTCTTTGACCTAGAATTTTCCTTTCCACATGCTTTCTAATTGAAATAATGATCTTGCTATATACAAATATATGTGTATATATATGTATACATATAGATCTATATACATAACACACACACACACACACACACGCACACATATGTGTGTGTAGGTAAATTAATGTCAGCTGATTAATAAATAAATTAAAATTTAACAATTTAAAAGTTTGACTAACCGAAAGAGTCTACGCACCCCTATACATATACTCACAAAAAACCAGATACATTTGAAAGAATAAAATAGGGATGTTTTAGGAAGAAATTAACAAAAATTAAAATTTTGTCCTATAATTAGGACTAAAACCAACTCTCAAATGTTGTTCTATAATTAGGACTGGAGGGAGTATCAAGAACCGGAGGGAGGGAGTAATAAATAGACCATGATGAAGAGGAAATTGCATGAAGATCGAATAACAAATAACTATATATAAAAAAGCAGGAAAAATTAACAGGAAAAATGTTGATCATAGACATTCAAAGAAATACCTTGCCTTAAGTGTATGGGTTCGTGACTATGAAAATAAATTTCTGAACATCTTGAACTTTGGCTTTAGGGTATTTCTACGGATTCTTTTCTCTTTTTCTGAGACATTGCTTCCCTTAAATGTATAAAATATTAGCAGTGAAGAATTACCAAAGGGGCTTGGGTTCATTGTGAGCGTGACGAAATGTCACAAAAAAAAAAAAAAAAAAAAATATATATATATATATATATATATATATATATATATATATATATATATATATATATATCCATTGTCAGATTTGAAGAAAAAAGATAATTGGGTTCATTGTGAGCGTGACGAAATGTTGTCTAATTACTAAAGGCGTTAATTAGGGATTAATTTTGATAAAATGATGGATTAATAGTAAAACTATATGTTTAATAACAAATGAAGTATTAAAAAACTCCACATCACTTGCCAAGTCAAAATATGTTCTTGAATTTTATATCTCAATAACAGTTAATTTTCTTGAATTTTTTGTTATTATTAACTTTATAGTTTATATATGGCTAAAATACATATAACCATCTCAACTTTATGTCAATTGCATATAACCCCTCATCTTTAAAAGTTTAAAATCAATGTCTTAAACTCTTAATGTTTCATATTTTGACCACAGTCCATGTCGTTAAAAGAACATATAGTTTATGAAATAAAGGAGAGAATAAAATGTATATTCATACTTATATATGGGTATGTTTGAGATAGCGGTAGAAGTGGTTTTTTTTTTCCATTCTGTTGGACTTTTTTATGGGCTTTTTTCTAAAAATCAGATTGTTGTTGTGATTTGTGTTTGAAATAGCGGTGATAGAACCCCTTGTCCTTGGGTTCAACTGGCGAAGGGGTCGGATTTCCTCACCTCAAGGGAGGGGGTTCGATCCCTACATTGGTCAAGGCGCTGGGGGAGGCATCCTAGGGGTTTATGAAGCAGTGGAAACGTTGGTAGAGGTCGAGACATGTGTACTCTCTGTCCAGTATGCCCTGTGGACTGGGCTCCAAGCGCCCTGTCCTTGGATTGTGGGTGAGCCCAACCCCTTTCCTAAAATTTAGTTATAAAAAACAATAAAAAAATAGCGGTGATAGAAGTGACTTTTTTGAGATGAACTCTTGTTTGACATAGCATTTAAAAAGTCAGTTGAGATAAAAAAAAAAAAAAAAGACTAAAAAGGACATGAATGCTATTGAATAATATGTGTGTGTGTCTATATATATGTGTGTGTTGTATATTATGTGATAATTTGGGATAAAAAAAATTAAATTTACATGTAAATTTGCTAAAACAAACAATAAGATTCTCCCTAGTTTTGTCTAAAGATGTAATATTTCAAATTTATTTAAAAGGATTTAGGTATCTAGAATTCAATTTAAAGGAAAAATTTATGTTGACTAATAAAAAGGTCATGCATAAATTAATTGGAGGGTTAACTAATATAATAAATAAAAAAATACCTTCAACCATAAAATTGCAACGTACAGAGGAGAAAAATGAGGGTTCAAAAGATTCAGACTTTTTTTTAAAAAAAAAAAAAAAGCTAATGCTTAAAAAAAGAGAAAGGAAAAAACAAAACAGTATCAGGGTCAAAAAAAGGCCCGACGATATGGAGATTTACGGTCAAAAAAGCTAATACTAAAGATATTGTATGAAGAAATCAAAGATCTGGATTTGCTTTTGGTCAAAAGATACTGATATTAATACTCCATAAACCAATATAGAAAGGGGTTACAATGATAAAGCAAACAACAACACATAAAGAAAGTCAATCAAGAAAAACATTACAGACAAAGACATCAAACATGAAAACAAACTATAGAGGATCACCATCCACAAAGTGAGTGGAGGGAGGAGCATCTAGAGAATCGACATCCACCTTTTGGGCATCCATGACTAGAAGTGACATCAAAGACGGTGTTGGTTGTAAGACCCACCCCATCGGGCACACCCGTTTATAAGTATCAGCTACAATTAAGTCATTGGCACGGTTACCCCTCGAGGGGTAAAAGATAGAGAGAACTCAACCTTGGACGACAAAAGATGGATCATATCAAGCACGATGCTCCTACTCCTCCAATCAATCAGATCAAACGATTTGGCATCTACACATTCAAGTAATGGGAGGCAATCTGTTTCAAACACCACATTATCATGACCGAGATCCACTACGAGCATCATGGACCCTCTTCAAAGCTAAAGCTTCAGTCATAAATGCAGAGATCATCAATTTCAATTTATCCACAAATCCCCATTTAAAGTCACCAAAATGATCCCTACATATAACCCCGATAGCAGCTCCAATCTTATTAGTCGACAACGCCCATCACAATTAATTTTAAGCTTGGCCCCAGATGGGGAGGACCAATGAGCTAGATGGGAAGGAACAACTCTGCTCCCCATGGAGCCTCCATGCCTTTTATCACAATTCACCAAAAGGTCAAAGTAGTTTTTCCTAGCCCATTCAATGACGTTAACAGGGTTTGGTTCTTTATGAATAAAAACCATATCATTTCTCTACTTCTAGATAAACCATAAAATCCAACAAATCAATGATAGATCTTGCCTACTCAATGATTGCATACCAGTAATTGCAATCCACCATGCATTGGAATTTGATATCCTAGCAACATCAAATCTTACACTAAGAGAACAACCAAACCAGATACATCTTGTCCAAGGACAATAAAAAAGCAAGTGCTCCACCTGATAAACAAATATTCAAACTAACAGAGCAAACACATTTCATTAGGAGAGATGCCCACTCTATACAAAAACCAAATCTTAACAACACATTTTCAAGAAAATTCCACTCCACCCGATCATATGCTTTGCTCATATCCATTTTAAGAGCGAATTCATTCGTACCCCCAGATTTCTTGCGATAAAGATAATGGTATATCTCATGGGCAATAATAATATTATCATGAATACACCGACCTGGAATAAAGGCACTCTAGTTTTGAGAAATACAAGTATCAAGTAAAGGTTGTATCCTATTGGCCATGATTGTAGAAATGATCTTATTAGAGAAAATACACAAACTTATTGGGTGAAAATGGGAAACATGCTCATGCTTTTGTATTTTAGGTATAAGAGTGATATGAGTTGTATTTAAATCATTAAGAACCATATGGCCTGCGAAAAACTCTTTAACCATAATACAAATGGACTCACCAATTTCAAACCATGAGGAATGATAAAACTATCCAATCAAGGTGCTTTTGTACTCCCAAGACTAAAGGCTACTACTTTAATCTCCTTAGTAGAGATCAGTAAGAAGAGACTACGGTTCATATCAGATGAGATGGTAGACTCTATGAAACCCAAGACTGCATCCGTTGATCATGCACCAGATGTGGTAAACAACTCTTGAATAAAGCTAGCAACATTATTGGAGATAGCATCCTTCTCCATTAACCAATTGCCCTCATCATTTCTAATACAAGATATTTTGTTCTGCTGTCTCCTTGTGATAGTAGAGATATGAAAAAATCGTGAATTCTTGTCACCAGTATCTAGCCAATTAATCCAAGATCATTGCCACTAATATTGTTCTTTTCACTCCAATAATCTCTCCAGATCTCCTTTTACCTCCACAATCCCTCTAGAGATGTCAAGAGTTCAATCTCCTTATGTCAGCTCAGCCAGATGGGTCTTCAAAAGATCAATAAGCTTACCACTATTAGGGAACTCCTTCATACTCCAAGCAATTAACTTCTGCTTACAACTCTTCAGGTTGTTCACGAAAATTTCCAGTACCGATTGATCCTAATCCGTAAAATTTTGCCAGCACCCCTTGATTACCTCAATAAATTGCCCATGTAATGCCCAGGCCGATTCAAAATGAAAGGTTCGTCTTTGTTGATGATTTTCATATTGACATCGCAAAAACAAAAGATGATGATCATACCCGACTGGATCTATATTAAAAACTTGGAGACATGGAAACTGCTCTCTCAACTGCAAATTACCCAAGGCCCTATTGATGCACTCACGGATTGTTTCCGGGGACTCACTGTAGGGATCCATACATGCAGCGGAAGGATTCTATACAATAAAGATTTACGAATCCCAAAGAGACGATCCATCAACAGTGTTTAAATCGAGTTAGTCAGAAAAACCGTACCTATACGAACTTGTGTGCGTTCTTTCTCAAACTCGTTGGCTAACGCCTTCTTACTCGATCAATCTCTAGGAGCCGACTCTACAAATGCACTCCCTCTACCGGTATCCACACGAACAGCCTCCAACACCGACGACAATGGTGCCCTCAGTATTTTCGCGTCTCTTCTTTTCTCTTTAGGGTTTCTCACGACTTTTCTAATACGACTTGCAAAATGTCCTGTAGGTTTTTAAAAACCCAATAGGCGTATTATATATATTCAAAATTAATCCTTATTAATCTTGAAATTTGAATTTGGTCTAAAATAATATATTAATTAAATCTATCCAATAGATCTAATCTAATCTATTTATTTAATCCGAATTAAAAGCCTGCAGATTTAATTTATCTCTATAAATTAAATCTGAGATATGATATCTTTATTTGAAAATTGAATCTGAGATATGATATCTCTATTTGTTTTAGATATTTAATTTATCAAATAAATTAAATATAAAATAAATATTATATAATAATGTTATTATCTATATAAATAATATTATTATTTAATTTCAAATTTATTAATTGAAAGACTTGGCTATCACCCAAGAGGGGGGTAAATTGGGTGTTTGATTAAAAACTTAGAACTTTCAAAATCCTTTCGCAACTTACTGAAAGTAGTGTGAATGATAATAGTAATTTACAAAGTGATAAACAATCATTCAAACATATATGCTGGAAATATAAGAGATAAGGGAAGAGAATATGCAAACTATGATTTATACTGGTTTGACCCTATCCTTGACCTACGTCCAGTCCCCAAGCTCCGCTTGAGATTTTCAATCCACTATCTTCTTTCAACTTGATTACACATTCTGTACTTGAAGTAATCCTCTCACTAGGATTCACTCCCTCTTACAAACTGTAATCAATACACCCGTTTGATTACACACTCTGTACTCGAAGTAACCCTCTCACTAGGATTCACTCCCCTTACAAGCTGTAATCAATACAATGGGTTTCTCACTCAAGATCACCCAATCTTGAGTTACTCACAGATAGAAAGATAGAATGGTTACAAATAAATCTTCTCTCTCATAGAAGTGAATGGATAAACACTGAAGTACAATACAACTCATTTCACTCTCTATGATAATCTATGTAGACATTGAAAACAAGGAGTAAATGATATGAAAATCAGAGTATTAGCATGATGAAGATGTGAGCTTGTGTCTCTGCTCGTTTCTGTCTTGAATCTGTCTTCTTTTATAGGTAGAGATCAACATATGACCGTTGTAATTCATAATGTGACCGTTGGAAACATTGCAGGTTGATTAGTTGAAGTTTTGGTCTTCTTCTCTCTCTACACTTTGGTTAATCCAGCTTTGCAGAGGTTCAGACTTGACCTTCTAACTTCTGAAGTAAATGTACCAAAACCAAAACCAGAAGCAAACAGGGACTGATGTTGCAGAATTTTGTCCATCTTGTCGCTGAGACTCATCATAGATACTAGAAGAGTTGAGATGCTAACTGATTGGTCTCCAATCTGACCACTGAGATCTTGGACCTTTTGCTTCAGCTCTTGTTGCTCAATACTGAACTCTTCTTGAGAATCCACCATCTCATTGTGTCCCTTACTGACCTCAGCTATTAATTGCTTCACTTCTGATTCTATCTGGGCAGAAAGATCAGTAATAGCTCTGTCAATCATCTCTTTGATCCTTGCATCCAAATCAGAAGGATGAGGAGGAGGTGCACCCTGTGCTTCTTGAACTCTAGATTGAGTGGCTCTTGATCTGGCTGGCCTGGACTGAGGTGGAGCTCTTGACTGATCAGAACCTTCATCAAGGTTGATCCTCATGAGATTCAGAATGTGTTTCCCAAACTTCTGAGGTTTCTCTGGATGTTCATTTGCAGGAAGGTACCAAACTTTCTCATGGAACAAGATCACAGAAATGAGGCTGGCAAAAGGGATCTGAGAGGATTTCCTAGAGGTGAATCGAAATTTGGCCATTTCTTTGAAAATCCAGTCCCCAATATTGTGAGGAACTTGGTCAATGATAGATGCAAAGATAGGGTAATCCTTCTTTGCGAAATGGGTGAATTTTCCACCTTTCTGCATGAGATCCCTAGTATAGATGTACCACGCAACTCGATGCTTAGGGGGCATTGAAACAGGAGTAAAATTTAGAATTTCTAATCCCTTAGGAACTGGCTCATTCGGTTTTAGCAGTTGAAAAATCTCCCTATCAGAATAGTTCAATGATGCAACAGGTGGGGGATTTTGAATTTGAAGAAGAGAGTTTAAGTATGAATTAGATAAGGTGATTTTCTTCCCTCTAATGGTTGTAGTAATTCTCTCTTCAACTAAATTTCCATCTCTGTCTAAAAGATTGTCACTCTTCATACAATGGTAAAATATTTTGACAAGAGTGGGACTGTAGGAAGCTTTAATAGAGATTAGAGGTTCAAATGGCTTCAGCCAGGGATTAAGATCAAGATTACATTCCTCTTTTAGTTGAGCCAGGTCAACATAAACAGTGGGGCAAAAGGTTTTAGGATCAAAATTTTCTTTGAACCGAGTGGCATCCTCACTAGTAAGGCTAATAGATTGGTTTGAAAATCCTCTGGGTATTGAATAATGATTATAGATTTCAAATAGAGCAGGAGTTTCTTCAGATACCTGAGGAGCAGATTCCTCTTGATGTTGAGAGGTAGAATGAACTTGGCAACTTGCTTGTCCAGTAGCAGATACACCCTTATTGGTTCGTTTGGATTTGTAGGTCTCAGTTACCTCTGGACCCTTATCTTTCCCTCTGTTAGAAGCTTCTTCTGGGTCTGTTTGGTTCTGGGGTACACTTCCTCTTGTTCTAGACGAAGGAGACGATTGAGTCGCTGCTACACCTGAGATTGTTTTATCCACTCCAAATTTGTATCGTTTTGGAAAGGATTTTAGTCTGGTAGGACGTTCTGGTGCGGATTGAGGAGTATATTGAGGCTCTTCATGGTCGGAATTGGTGGTTTCAGAATGTTTAGGGGCCATTTTCGCAAGGTTTAGTCAAACAAGATGAGAGGATTTTGGGAGAAAATAGGGTTAGGCTTGAGGGTGAAGTGAAGTGTAGAAGAACAGTCAGGTTTTAAAAACATTTGACACCACGACAAACTCGAGGTTACAAGTGTAGACTCGAGTTTGTGTAAACTTGTACTAACCTGGACTTCAAGAGTGTATGTGTGAACTCTTGAAATTCACCCTTAAACTCGAGTTTAATACTTACAGGCTTGAGTTTATGAAGTTCTCTGAACTTGGTTGCTCTTTGTGTCCCGCGAACTCGAGTTTGTCACTTTATAGGCTCGAGTTTGGTTTCCTCCAATGAGTCCATTTCTTCTGAGACTCCCGCGAACTTCGAGTTTACACTGGTAGACTCGAGTTTGATTCTTTGACAGCTAACTTCAGCACAATGTCAGAGATTCTATATACAATGATCAGCCTGCACAATAACTCTTCTAGATACTCCAATCCTTAAGTTAGCAATTAGTGATCATCAAACACATAACTAACATTAGGTGGAGGTTACTTTCAAACTATTGGGATTCACCATCCCCAATTTTCTTTTGAGGTAAATGAACTTGTTCTTCTTAAAAACCAGATAATGCACCAAAATTTTCATGAGTGAAAGATTCATTTTGAAGTATGTTTGAAAAGCAGTGCATACACAAAGAATAAATGGAAGTCAATAGGTTGAATACATTAGTATGCTCCATATTAGAGAGATGTTGGACATTCCCCTTAACATGTTGAGGAGACACCACAAAAGCAAGAGTCATGAAGATAGAATACTAAGGAAACATTCTTAGCACAACAGAAGTGTATAAGCATAATGACTTTGCTATTGACTAGGAAATAATCTTGCATTTTCGAATTAGAAATTCATGACTGCTCAAGGCAAGACTATGAATATAGTTACTCAAAATAAGAATGGAAGACAAATGCTGATGTATTTGAGCAACTAAGAGAATACTGGGATTCTTGAATGATGAAGCTCAAATTCATTAGTCCAAATGACTAAAGTTCTGAATATCATCCTAGTAAGTTATTCCATTAATGGTTAATGCATTATTATTCAACGCATTAATGAACATTTGTAAAGCTTGGAATAATTTGGCTAATGAGTGTCTAAGCAGTAGCATAACTGATTCACAAACTGAAATCTTTTCTTGAAGATAGACTTGAAACTTATGTAAGATAACTCATTAGACTTGGAGTCCAACTAGTTTGAGAATGAAACTAGAAGGTTCAAGCAACACATTGAACTCTAAAGATCAATTAGTGAGGGATAGGAAGTGTAACACCTCAAATCTAACACTTGGAAACTTGGCCAATGAATCAAAAATAAATATTTACAATAAGGCCAAACAATAAAAAAACCATTTAAAAAGGGCCAATTTAAATTTCAAAAATATATCAGAGTTTACAAGAAGCGGAAGTCTTATGGTTGTGGCAAATACAAATAACATAAAAATACAAAAGAGCCTTCACGACTCATACCAGATGTGTCTTCCCTTGCTTCCTAATAGGATATTATACCTGAAAATCTTAATATGGGGGTGAGTTTTCCACGACTCAGTAACTACTGAATATTCTACCGTACACAAGCAAATCACATATGATAAAAACTGGTGATAAAATACATTGATTTATACATATATATATTTACCGAAAATTCTCATAAAAAGACTTTACAAGAGTATTTACCATTTTGTCAATCTTTGAACTGTACAGTAACATATCATGCAATATGAAACCATCCTTATATCCTCTTCCATCCTTATAGACTATGGCTCCCTTCCTTATCAGAATAAAGGAGGTGTCATATGTCCCACAACTCCAATGTAATACCGGCCAGAGGAAAACATGGAAGAAGGGGCTCTGAAAAGTACCAATCCACTGTGCACCGAGTGGTGGCTTAAAATCATATCATACGGATTCCTCCAAACTCCAACCCATCACAAATACAACCGCCATAATAAATGTACTTATTCAAAATAAATGCATTACACTTTTATTTATATCAAATATAATCATAGAAATTCATAAATAGTAACACTGTACGTATTTGTGAATAGTAAATCACTATGCGTATACATGAATAGTAAATACTATTTGTATAAGTGAATAGTAAATAGTAAAATATTGTACATCTATACGTAATGAATAGTAAATCAGTATATATAAATAGTAAAGTACTATATAAGTATAAGTGAATAGTACATATTGTACATACGTGAATAGTAAATTAGGATGTATAATACGTGTAAATAGTGCTATGTATAAAATACAAATACAAATCTAAAATTCCCATAGCACAATCTTAAAAACCTTATAACCCATAAAATATTTTATCATATATATTAGTCTAAAGATACTAGTACAAGCATTAAAAATATAATCATATATAATTCACAAGTATAAGGAAGAATATTCAGAGTTACCTGTTACTTGCTAACTCCCAAATAATCACTAAAAAGCAACTACCAGTATCCCCAAATAATTATCACCTTACTCTCCTTCTCTCTCTCTCTCTCTCTCTCTCTCTCTCTCTTTCTTTTCTCTTTCCTTTCTCTTTTTTTCCTCCTCTTCTGCGTCTTTCTTCAGAGTGAGTGTGTGCGTTTATATAGAAAAGGAAAATGGGTCCTTAAGTGTAATTTTCACCTCTGGGTCATTCTACTAATTTTCCTAGTGCCAAATACTGACCCTTCCCGTGACCCTCGTGTTAATAATATAATAATATAATATATATTATTATATTATTATTCAAATAGTAAATTACTATTGCGTGGGTCGCACAGGAAATTTTTTCAAACTTCACGTGAATGTCTGTCGGCAGAGGAGAAATAATGTGACGTGGATCCTGAAAGACAGAATATCACCAAGAGGGGGGGTGAATTGGGGATATAAAATTTTCGCCAAAATATACTCTGTAGACGTGAGCGATAACATAGATGAACAGAGTGAAGAGTAGAAAAGTTGAACACAAAAGATTTATACTGGTTTGGTCTAAATCCTTGACCTACGTCCAGTCCCCAGACTCTCTGGGATTTCACTAACTCAAATCATTACACACTCTGTAACTCCTGGAGCAATTCTCTCACTAGAACTCACTCCCCCTTACAAGTTGTAATCAAGTATCCCAACCTCAAAGTCCCAATACTTTGAGATTCTTACAATGATTGATAATCAAAGACAAACTCTCTAAAATAGCAGATATAGATAAACATTGAAGATTTAATGACCGTAAGTATGGTCTGTATGTATGAATAGTAAAACTCTTAATTGCTAATTGAATGCTCAGATGTTCGGTGGTTGACGAATTCAATGCTCCTTCTATTTATAGTTGAAGACATTTAATGACCGTTGAAGGGATTGAATGAGCCGTTGGAATATGTCCGTTGAGTCATAAACGATGCTCTGTTTTCCTTTTTTTTTCTTCATTCTCAGTTTACATTCTTCATTCTTCGTTGACATTCTTTTGTTCGATTCGTCCGTTGAGATTCAAACAGAATGTTGACTGGAAATGGTTGGAATGCTTTATCATTGCCCAGAGGTCTTCTTTCCATTTTCATGCTCCGTTTCTGGTTAGGCATTAAATGCGTCTGACACAAGATTTTTCTTTATGCTAATCTGTTGTTAAACACTTGCTAATCATGTCTGAAACTCAGTAGCACACTGATTAAACTTGGTTAGAGTCATTAATAAACAATAATATAGAATACCCATAGCTTAATCTGAAAATTACAGTTTACGAAGACGATGAATTCAAATCTGATAAACTTGACTCGAGTTATGCCTCGAGTTACAATTCAAAAATATTCATCTTATCGTTGGGCAACTCGAGTCATGCCTCGAGTCATGTCTTGGAAAATTTCAATCAGATTCGACGTATGCTTTCCTGACTCGAGTTGTTCCTCAAGTTATATTTGGAGAAATACAAACAGAATCAATTTGTGCCAGGCTAATTCGAGTCATGCCTCGAGTTACACTATATTAAAATTCAGACAGAGACGAAATGCTATTTGGTGACTCGAGTTATGTTCTAGTAACTCGAGTTACTCTATTCTGAAAAACTTGGACAGAGATGAAATGCACCAAAGTGACTCGAGTCATATTCTAGTAACTCGAGTCATATCAGATAATTTTTTTTACTGATATCGGGGCAACTGCTTCTGATAACTGAAGTACAATACATGACTCGAGTTGTTAAGTGACAACTCGAGTTATGTTACTTTGAAAAATAATTTTACCTTCAGAAAGGGTATTTGTCTTAAGTTGTTTCAAACTGAGACAATACTACAATTGTTAGACATAATCAAAACACATAGAGAACTAACATTCTCCCCCTTTTTGATGATGACAACATTTGTAATTTTTAAAGGGAAGAGATGAGTTTTGCAAAGTGAAGATCAACTCAGTCAAAATATGCAGGCACAGGAGTTTCATTTCAGTTCTGTTAAGTATTAGATTTGAAATGTGCAGAAAGGCAAAAATGCAAACACAAGTCCAAAGTTGGCACAAACATGGGTACTTAAAAGCGAATTCACATTAGGTGTTTTTCTCTTATGTGCTTGTTATGTGTTTTTCCCTCTAATTAGAGGGATTAAACAATTTTTTTTTTAAATTTTTTATAGATTCTATTTATTTAGATTAGATTATATGTTGCATTGTGAAACTTTTTTCCCACCCAGTATCTCAAATTAATTTATTTCTAGGATACTGGAGTTACAGGAATATAATTTCTGAATGCAGGAATGGAACTTAATTAATTTGAGATACTGGGTGCAAAAAAGTTTCACGATGCAACATATAATCTAATCTAAATAAATAGAATCTATAAAAAATTTAAATTTTTTTTTAAAAAAATGTCTAATCCCTCTAATTAGAGGGAAAAGCACATAAGGGAAAAGCACCTAATGTGAACCCCAAAAAGCAAAATTTGCTATCTAACTATTAAACCCTTTTTTACATTTTCTTCAACTTCTTCATTTCGTCACTTCTTTCTTTTCTTCTCCCCCTTTGTCATCAGGAAAAATGGGGGAATCAGAAGTTAAAGAAGCGCGCAAGGCCTGAAGAACAGGTAAAGGGGAGTAAACTGTGAGAGTGAGAGAGGGAGGATTTGGAGGAGAGGAAACGGGTGGAGGAGATTGAAGTCTAGGAGGAGTGGCATCTGGGTTAATGGAAGAGTCAGAAGAATGTTCATCAAATAGATCTGCAGTATCTCCAGAGAGGGATAGTCTCACTGTGGATGCAATAGAAGAGGGTACAGGGACAGTTGGAGGAGCAGAAGTGGTGATAGGGTCAGGGAAGGTAGGAGAAGAAATAATGGGAGTTGTGAAAGGTGGGGAAGATGGACCATGAGAGGGGGAAGGTTTAGGAGATGGAGGAGGTGAAGGTATATGGTGAGAAGGACCTGCTTCATCTTCTTTCTGGAACAACTTGGAGACCTTGGCATCCAGCATAAGATACAAATTTCCCATATGGTCAAATCGGTGGCCAAAGTCATCAAAGTGGCCTGTTAGATTCTCCACCTTGTCATCTAATGAGTCAATCCTTGCATTAGTGGAAGTGACTTCATCAACCACCTTGCCAATCTCAGATTCAAGCTTCTCAGTTAATTCGTAGTACTGAGCTGTGAGAGAGGGCTGAAGAGATCCAAAAGTGTCGGCCATAGCCTTCTCCACAATGTTCTTGATTATGAGGCTGAGATTAGTGGATTGAGGAGCAGGTTGAGCAGGCTGAGCAGGAGTGGATTGGACTTCAGTGGGCTCAGGCATAGTTGTTCTGGATTTGGAAGGGGCTCTGGATTGCCCTGAACCTTCTTTAAATGAAAGCTTCATGTATTTGAGATGAGTTTGTCCAAACATGTGAGGCTTGACAGATTTTTCAAACTTTTCAAGATACCAGATCTTGTTTGTGAATAGGAAGAGAGACACTAAGTTGGGAAAATGAATTGTGGCAGATGGATAGGATTCAAACCTAAACCCTTTCATTTCCTGGAAAACCCAGTGGCCTATATTGAATGGAACCTTATCAACTATGGATGCAAAAAGGGCATAATCAGTGGAATTGAAATGGGTAAAGTTTTTGCCCTTTTGAACGAGGTTCCTGGAATAGATGTACCACAAGGCCCTATTGATAGGAGGCATATCAATAGGTGAAAACTTCAGCTTGCCTTCATATGGTTCACCAGGCCTAAGAATTTTGAAGAACCTCTCCTTATCATATTTAATATTTGGCACAGGTGGGGGATTTACAATGAAGAGAAGGGAATTGAGAATATTGGCAGAGATAGTGATAGATTTCCCTCTGACAGAAGTGATACATTTTTCGTCAAGAACATTACCCCTATCATTTGCCACATTGGCCATGGACATATTGAAATAAAAGTGCTTGACCAAAGAAGGAGTGTAAACAATGTTAATGGCCAGCAAATCTTAAATTGATTTAGCCAAGGCGATAGATCAAGAATACACTGTTTCTTCAATTTTTCCAAGTCCACATACACTGTGGGACAAAAGCCACGAGAAGAATAATGGTTTTTGAATTCTATCATTTGGGCATTGGTCATTGGAGTAGTTTGGTGTGTAAATTCAAAGTTAGGCGGGGGTTCTAAAGGAGGTCGAATGAAAACATAGGGTTGAGTTGCATATACCTTAGAAAGTAGTCTAGAGCTGGCTTGAGACTTAGAAGCTTGTGCTTTAGAACCGGAACCTTGAGCATCGATAACCACCTTCTTCTTCTTCTTGAGAGGAACAACAGTTGGTTCCTTGTCCTTCCGCCTCGTAGCTTCTGGATCAATCTTCTTGCGAGTAGGTATTTCTGAAGGTCCTTCAATTCTCAACTTCTTGGGTGTCGAAGATGGTAAATCAGAAGCTTTGGAGGATGGTTTTCGCTTCCGCTTGGGTCTTGACGAAGCTTGAGGGGATTTAGAGATGGTAGGTTCATAATCAGATGAGGAATCTTTCTGGGTTTTTGAGGATTTGGGCGGCATTGTAAAGAGATTTTGAAATTTTCAGAGAAGAAGAGAGTAACGACTCGTGTTAGGGTTTTCAAAATCAGTGAAGAGAAATGATTCTGATGCAACGGATATATATATCAGTTACGCTAACTCGAGTTGCTTAGTAGTAACTCGAGTTGCTCAATGAGCAGAATTGACCTTTCGTCTATCAGTGACTCGAGTTACGTTTGTATAACTCGAGTTAAAAAGGGCGCTTTGCTCTCTGTTTGAGTGTGACTCGAGTCACGCTTGTATGACTCGAGTTTCCTAAGCGAACCAGTATTCAGAGTCCTTTCTGTATGGATGGTAACTCAAGTTATGTATTAATGACTCGAGTTACTGAACGGTTTATCATATTGATAGTGTTGAAAAATGTCATGATGACTCGATTTAGTTTTAAACTGACTTGAGTTATATCAGTAAACACGCACAGAACTGATATCAGAAAGAAACTTTCTACTGTCATAAGCTTACATAGTCCTGCATAAACAATAGGTGGACACTCTGAAGCTTAAGTTAGTAATTGTAAATCATCAAAAACATATAACTAACATCGTTTGAGTAGATTTTAACTTACAATTCATTGGGATTTACCATTCCTAATTCTCTTCTGATAAACATGAATTGTTCCTTGGCCAAAGGCTTGGTGAAGATATCAACAAGTTGCAAGTGAGTTGGGATGAACATTACTTTGACATCTCTCTTCTGCACATGATCTCTTATAAAGTGATGTCGAACATCAATGTGCTTGGTCCGAGTATGCTACACTGGATTCTTGGCTAAACTTATTGTGCTTGTGTTGTCACATAAGATTGGAATTTCTTTGAGATGAATCCCCAAATCTTGAAGTTGTTGTTTGAGCCATAATACTTGTGCATAGCAACTTGATGCAGCAATATATTCAGCTTCAGTTGATGATACTGAGACAGTTGTCTGTTTCTTGCTGAACCATGAGACAAGTGATCCTCCAAGAAACTCACATTGACCACTTGTGCTTTTTCTATCCGTCTTGTATCCCGCATGATCTGAGTCTGAATATGCTACCAAATGTTTAGGTTGACCCTTAGGAAACCATAATCCCAATTCTTCTGTATCAGTAAGATATCTGAATATTCTTTTCACATGTTCAACATGGGTCTCCTTAGGAGCGGATTGGAAGCGAGCACACATTCCCACACTGAATCGAATATCAGGTCTGCTAGCAGTTAGATAGAGTAATGAACCAATCATTTCTCTATATATTGTGATATTGAAGTCAGTCCCCTTCTCATTTGCATCCAAAGAGGCAGTAGAACTCATGGGAGTATCAGCTCCATTGCATCCATCCAAGCCATATTTCATCAACAAGTCTCTTAAGTACTTGGTCTGGGATATAAAAATCCCATTTGATCGTTGCTTGATTTGAAGACCAAGGAAGTAATTGAGTTCACCCATCATAGACATTTCAAATTCTCCCTGCATTGTCTTAGAGAATTCTTCACACATAGATTCGTTAGAAGCACCAAAAATGATATCATCTACATAAATCTGAACAATTAATATTTCATTTAGTTTATTACTCTTAATAAATAAAGTTGTATCAGCTTTTCCTCTAATAAAACCTTGATCAAGAAGAAATTTACTTAAACGCTCATACCAAGCTCTAGGAGCTTGCTTAAGACCATATAAAGCTTTCTTGAGCCGATAAACATGATTTGGATGATGATCATTCTCAAAACCAGGAGGTTGTTCAACATGAACTTCCTCCTAAATAAAACCATTAAGAAAAGCACTTTTCACATCCATTTGATAGAGCTTGAATCCTTTGATACAAGCAAAGGCTAGAAGAACTCTTATGGCTTCCAATCTTGCCACTGGAGCATAAGTTTCTTCATAATCAATTCCTTCTTCTTGATTATAGCCTTTAGCAACCAATCTTGCCTTATTTTGGACAATGATTGCTGATTCATCTCGTTTGTTCTTGAATACCCATTTGGTGCCAATGACCGGATAGTCCTTAGGCCTAGGTACCAAATCCCAAACTTGATTTCTATCGAATTGATGTAACTTCTCTTGCATTGCTATCACCCAATCATTTTCTGAAAGGGCTTCTTCAATCTTAGAGGGTCCTATTTTTGAAATGAAGGCATAAAATGTAACTTCATTTAAAGTACTGCTTCTTGTCCTCACACCTTGATTAACATCAACTATAACTTGGTCTAAAGGATGATTCCTTATAAATCTCCAAGCTTTAGGTTGAGGTTGATCAGGATTTTCTAAATTATTTTGAGGATCAGCTTGAAAAACATTTTCAGGATTTTCAAATAGAAGTAGGAGTGGTTTTAGAAAAGACTTGATTTTTTGAAATATTTTCATCATCATCATCCAAAATCATATCAGATTTAGACTCACAAAATACAACATTCACAGATTCTTCAACAATACGAGTACGAGTATTAAAGACTCTATATGCCTTACTCTTATTAAAGTAACCTAGAAATATACATTTATCCACCTTGGAATCAAATTTACCCAAGTTTTCCTTACCATTATTGTGGATAAAACATTTGCAACCGAACATATGCAAATGTGCTACATTAGGCTTCCTTCCTTTGTACAGCTCATAGAGAGTTTTGTTCAAATTTTTCCGGAGATAAGCCCGATTTGAGATGTAGCAAGCTGTATTCATTGCATCAGCCCAAAACACTTGAGAGGTTGAGTTTTCATTCAACATTGCTCTTGCCATCTCGGCTAGGACCCTATTCTTTCTCTCCACAACTCCATTTTGTTGAGGGGTCACGGGTGGAAAAAAGGCTTTTAAGACCGGATAAAACAGGTATATTAGGACCGGACCCGCGACCAGTCTTGTTTCAGGCGGTATTAAAAGTCTCCCTATTAAGACCGGACTTGTAAACGGTCTTAAAGAGTTTCTTTCAGACCGGACATTTTAAACCATCGGTCTTAAAAATCGTACTAAATAAATTTGAAATATTTTTTGTTCGGTCCTAAAACTCAAACTTTAAGACCGGACAAAAACTCGACCGCTCTTAAAAGATCCAAATATTAAGACCGGACAAATATCAATCTGGTCCAAAAGATAGCGGACTCTAAGACCAGAGGACTAATTACCGGTCTTAAAAGACTGACTTTCAAGACCGGATGTTATGAATGGACCGGTCTTAAAAGACCAACTTTTAAGACCGGCTTAATATCTTTAAGAGCGGTCATAGAAGTACATCCGGTCTTAACATTTGAACATTTAAGGCCGTCTTATTTATTTGCGGTCTAAATTTTCCCAAATTTTTTCCTTGTTCTGTTCTTCCTGATCATATATATATATATACACAAATGCACCATCCAAAACAGCACATAAAAGTTTATATACTTTAAGCTACAAGCTATGAACATGAATAAATTGAATTGGGAAAAAGAATACAGATATTATCCACCATGAGTTATGTGGCCTCTTAAGTCTACAACAACTAAAGTAATTTATACAATAAGCTAATATAACAAATTACAATCACAATGAGTTACAAATACATGCAGCACATAAATCAACATACATGTAGTCCAATATATTATTCACCATGCCTTCATCTGATTCCCACCCAACAACGTAACATGCATGCATCCTCTATTATAACATGCCCCTTTGAATCGGATCCACCACAAAAACAAAACAAGAACAAATTCATAGTCAATGATGACATTGTTTAATTAAGAACATAGAAGGAATATAATATAGTTAAAACCTTAAAGTTTTCTAAGAATTCTGCATATGAATATTACCTTATGAATTGACTCTTTTATAAAGTGATATCCTCCCATATCCCTTCTTGATGATCATTTCTTATGTCGGGTTCATTATCCACTTCATCTTCTTCGTTCATGTCTGGTAGACCCCTTGAAAAAGGAGTACTCTCAGGAAGACCATAATTTGAATGACTTTTCTCATCAATATCAATAACCCTCTTTCCTTGGAGAGCTACAGACCACATTTTATTTTCTTGATCTGTGATATAGAACACTTGTTTCGCATGGTCTGCCATAATAAAAGGTTCATCTCCAAAACTTCTACTATTGACATCAACTAAAGTAAATCCTAGCCGATCGATTTGAACACCATTATTGACATTAACCCACTTGCATTTGAAGATGGGAAATCTAATTTTGACATAGTCCACCTCCCAAATCTCTTCAATAACCCCATAATATGGCATGACTGCCAATTTATGCCTCTTTTCTTTCGAACTGGAGAAGTGCATAGATTCAGCCTCTAACATAACACCAATTTTCTGGACAGTGCTCCTATCATCTAGGGATTCGTGTAAAATGTATAACCATTGATCACATACGAATTCCAACTTATGACATCAACCTCAGGACCACGTGCTAACCATTTCATTGTATCAGAAACACATTCAGATCCCTCGACCTTTTGTTTGAACCAGTTTGCAAAAGTTATGTTATGCTCCCTAATCAACCTTTGTTCGATCATTCGATGGTTTTCTTTCCTTACAGCTTCTTTATGTGCAGATATGCTGGCTTGAACTTCATCAACATTATTCAAGATGTATAAGCGGACTTGTGACAATTCATCACGATCCACACTCTTTACCGAAACTCCTCGTCTACCCCCTTGAAAGATGCGACGTTTTGGAAGCCCAATATATCTTACTTTGGCCAAATAATTTTGACAGAATTCCATGGCCTCTTGAAACATATTTCTGAACAATTGATGCTTCTGGCCGGTATGCGTTCTTCACATACCCTTTTAGGAATTTTATAGATCTTTCAATAGGGTACATCCACTGTAAATGGATAGGGCCGCACAACTTTATCTCCCTCACTAGATGAACAATTAGATGAACCATGATGTCAAAAAATGTAGGAACAAAAAGCTTCTTAAGGTGGCACAAGAAAAGATATCCTTCATTCTCCAATTCATCCAACTTTTCAATCTCGAAGACTTTACTACAAACCGCATTGAAGAAGAAACAAAGTCTAGTCAAAACGACCCGAAGATCATATTCGGCGATGCCTCGAATAGCTACTGGGAGTAGCCGTTGCATCAAGACATGACAATCATGAGACTTTTGGCCTACTAATTTCAAGTCCTTCATCGAGACAAGCCTCTTAAAATTTGAAGAATACCCCGAGGGAACTTTTGTGCCATGTAAACACTCACAAAAGCTTCTCTTCTCATCCTTAGACAAAGTATAAGAAGCCGGGGGACAATAAGTTCTCTTCCCATATGGCCTTGGATGTAAGTTTTCACGTATTCCCATTGCTTGCAAATCCAATCTTGCCTTCACACCATCCTTCGAACTACCTTGTATGTTGAGAAGCGTGCCAACAATACTATCACATATGTTTTTCTCCACATGCATGACATCAATACAATGCCTCACATCAAGATTGCGCCAATATGGAAGATCGAAGAATACATATCTCTTCTTCCATATATTTGTTTCTTTTCTACTCTTTCCAGTCTTACCGAAGATGACACTGATATTTTTAACCTTTTCATACACTTGCTCCCAGACCAATGCCACCGGAGCTTCTTCATACTCTTGGCCACCAAAAAAGGCCTTCTTTAATCGACGATATGGGTGGCCCTGTCTAAGAAATCTCCTATGTCCAAGATACACCGTCTTTCTTCCATGTTGAAGTTGATGGTAGCGTGTGCCTTCTTCACAAACCGGACATGCTTTATGGCCTTATACACTATACCCTGACAAGTTCCCATATGTTGGGAAGTCGTTTATAGTACAAAATATCATGGCTCCCATTTTAAAGATCTCATTCTTGAAAGAGTCAAAAACATCGACACCTTCTTCCCACAACTCCTTCAAGTCTTCGATCAAGGGCTCAAGGTAAACATCTATGTCATTTCCAGGTTGTTTTGGTCCCGAAATCAACATAGACAGACATGATGTACTTTCGTTTCATGCATAACATAGGAGATAAGTTGTAAACAATCAGGAGTACAGGCCATGAGCTATGTGTGCTGCTAAGGCTTCCATAGGGATTCATGCCATCCGTGCTAAGGGCAAGCCTGAGGTTCCTAGGTTCTTCGCCAAAGTTCGGAAATAATTGATCGATTTTCTTCCATTGAGAAGAATCGGCCGGATGTCGAAGCTGTCCATCCGAAATCCTATCATCTGCATGCCACCTAAGATTTTTTGCATCATTTTCATTCGCAAACAATCGCTTGAACCTTGGTATGATTGGAAGGTACCACAACACTTTTGCAAGCCCCTTATCTAACTTGTACTGTCGGGTTTCACATATCGGACAACTCTGCTTCTCTTCAAACTATTTTCCATACAGTACGCAATCATTCGGGCATGCATGGATCTTGTTGTACTCCATCCCCAGTGGAAAAAGTATTTTCTTAGCATCATAGTAGCGATGCGGCAACACATTACTATTCGGAAGCATGTCCTTCAAAGCCTCAAGCAATTCTGAAAAACTCTTTTCGCTCCATCCATGTCGTGCCTTCAAGCTTACCAATTTCAATACAGCGTTCAACAATTGGTATTTTTTACACCCAAGGTATAGCGGTGTCACTGCATCACTACACATATTACCATATGTGCGTGATCGCTCAAAAGCCTCTTCTCCTACATCACGGATAATGTCCTCTATGCTATCATCCATATCCGTGTCATTATCATCAAAGGCCACTTCCCCATGTTGAGACCCACTTGACACTTTTTCACTATGCCATACCCATACTGTATATGTCTTACAAAATCCGTGACAAATTAAATGTGTGTGTATAACTTCAGGACTTAGTTGGCTCTCATTCAAACATTCTACACAAGGGCAATAAAATTTCCCCTATCATCATGGGCATTTTGTTTAGCAAATTCTATAAATTCTCTCACCCCATTCTAATATTTAACACTCGTTCGTAAAGCACTTATCCAACTGTGATCCATAGTAGAATTCCTATATATAGACAAAAATCATTGATCATACATAATCCGAAAAAATTGAAACTTGCATATAAAATAAGCCAACATCCAAATGCAAATATATGCTCAAAGAATCACTTTTACGGAGGAACTTGCCCATTAAATGCATAACAAAGAATCACTTTTGGTCATAAATGCATCACAGTGAATCCAAGAACCAAAATAAATGCAAGACGAGGAAATTAAATGCATGGGATGAAGGTCTTGTGGACTCACCTGTAGCATATAAATTCAAATGCGTTTGCTGAGTCTTACTTCTCCGGCAACGAACAGTGATGTTGCAAACAAGACAGGATGAGTAACCTAAAAACACTTGTTGACCAGTTCGGTAGGTCTAAGTGCAAATATAATCTTCAAAAAACAATATTCATTAACAAAAGATAATACCCACAAGAACATTTCATCGATTTCGTTAAACCCATGAAAAACACAGAACAATAAGCTGGAAAATAATAAAGTTATATAACCGAAACACCTCTTACAGCTTCGTCTATAGACGTTTAGCTAAGGAACCAGAGTGATTGTCGAGAGAGGTACGCGAAGCAGCGGCGAAGCAACACACAAACACCGGAGTCGGAACCTGAGTAATCACTTTCGGCGCGAGAAGAGATTCAGAGTGGGAAATTTAATTTTTCGCGCGACATCGACACCTTATTTAGCTATTTGGATTTTATTAATACCGGTTAATTTTTAAATGTCTGGTCCTAAAGATATGACTAACTTTTTAAGACCGGAGTTCTAATAGTGTCCGGTGCTAAAGTTTTATTAGTCATTTAAGTTTAAGACCGGAGTTTTATAAAACATCTGGTCCTAAAATTCAAATACTTTTTAGAACCGTTACTTATAAAATGTCTGGTCTTAACAGCCTTGGTGAATGAATAAAATAAAGGAAAATTTTTTTTGGACAAAAATAAAGGAAAATTATCATCCACAAGATACAACCAAAAAGAAAAATACTGGAGAACAGCCAAAAAAAATATCAAAGGGTTATGTTCTTAATGTGGTCTTACATTACTGGAGAATGCACGTACACAAGAAAAAAAAACAAAATAAAAAAAGCTGAAAATTATCATCCATAAGAATCTGACTGAACATGCTTGGCGATATCGGCGTGAAGAGCATTAATTTCCTGCCGGATATCAGCAAGTTCCTGTCTTAGTTGCTCCAGTCGCAATATTAATGGATCATTACAGGAAAGCGGAGAGGGGTCAGAGGTAGGCGCGCTGGGGCCAACATGTTGGATAGGGGGAGGACGAACCTCTGCATGCTGTGAAGGCTGGAGGGGGCTGTCAATCTCTTAAATTTGAAGAAGACGAATGAACTCAGCAAGGACAGGGTCGCCAGAAGGATCGGGGGTGTGGCATGCGCAATCTCTTCATGATCCGAAGAAATAACAATGGGTCCAACGACCCGAGATTCTTCGGAAACAATACGACGCACTCTCGCTGGAGGAGGCGCACCGTATAACGTTCTAACCATGGCATGAGCTTGAGGTGTGTATGCACCCCTACGAGCAGTTTGCTTGTATCTAACCATGGTTTGAGGCTTTGAGAAGTTGGGGCAGAGAGCTAGGTAGTGAGGAGTTAAGAAGGACAAAGAGGTAGTGTGTGGAGTTAATAAGGATACAGAGCAGGAGAGATAAACATCGATGAATGATAAGTCAATTGATACAAATGAATTTAATGTTTCTACTTTAAGAACGTTTTTGTTTAAATATCCGGTCCTAATAGTCAATTATTTTTTAACAAATCAATTCGATAACTTTTAAGACCGACCTTTTATCTTGTATCCGGTCCTAAAACTCATTTTTTAATTCAATTACTTTTAAGACCGTATTTTTATCATTTATCCGGTCCTAAAAATCATTTTTTTAATTCAACTACTTTTAAGACCGTCTTTTTATCATTTATCCTGTCCTAAAAATCATTTTTTTAATTCAATTACTTTTAAGACCGATATTTTATCATGTATCAGGTCCTAAAAATCATTTATCTTTTTATATTCAATCTATTTTATTCAAGTAAGAAATTTTGGTTAAAAAATATTACTTTTAAGAACGGATCTTTTACAGTATCCGGGATTAAAAGTTCATTCTTTTCAAAATACTCAGATAGCAGAGTTCCTTCCCTATGTTGAAATGAATCATTGAGTCTCTTCGGCTTCCACATAAACTTCCCAACTAGGCGTCTCCTCGTATTCTGATGAACTATTCGTCTCCTCGTTAGTGTTTTTTCGTTTCACATTGTTCAGGATGGTTCTCTATTTAAACCCGTTGTTACCTTACTTTCTTCACATTCATCTTCATCTCCTCCTACAACCTCCACCGTAATGGCTCCTCCACCACGACGAGGTCCTCCTGCTGGGAGAAATCCTGAGGCACCTCCATATCCTCCTCCATTGCCTCCGAACCCGAACTTTTGGCAGATGCTGCAGCGCCCGCTTGGGCCAACTGTTTCAGGTCTATCACGCCGTCAACAACAAGCTGAACGCGGTACTCGACGCTAATGACATTGAGTACCATACCTCTGATGACGATGTCTCCGGCCCTTCCCTCACCTCCGACAACGATGGGGAGGATTAGAAATATTTATGTTTTTTTTGTACTACTGCTGCCTCTCAAGGCAGAAAAAAAATAGAAATAAAATAAAATGTTTAGATCCCAATCGCTTTCCTTGTACTTGTCTATATGATGTTCTTTTCTTTTTTCCGACAAAAAGGAAACAAACAAAACATTGTCCTATTCGTGGTGATCAACATTAAAAGTTTGCAGAATACAGTTAACAGTTAGGACTATACAAAAAAAAAAACATTGTTTACCTTATTCGAATAAAAACAAACAGAGTGACGATTCTTCTCAAGTTTGGACCATCGTTGTCGTCGATCTTACTTACCGTAGTGTGAAAATTTTTCAGTGTCCTTTTCGTTATCTTCTTTCTTTTTCGACAAAAGAAAAGGGACACCGATGATGATTTTCACATCCAGGTTAAGTAAAAACGAGGACAACGAAGCACAAAGCTTGAGAAGAACGCCAGAAACTCGATTGTCTTGAACCCTAATGATTTGTCTGAAAACCAAGTCAGTAACTCTATTTAAAGTAAGACTATTAGGACCGGACATATAACAAATCCATGGTCCTAAAAGTTAAGCCATATTTTAAAAATAAATGAAAATTTGAAGTTAGGAGCGGAAAATTAATAAATATACGGTCCTAAAAGTTTCGGCAATATTAAAATAAACGAAGACTTTTAAGACCTGGCTCCTAACAAATACACGGTCCTAAATGTCTAGCCATATTCTTTGGAATTTTACGAAGACTTTTAGGACCTAATATTAATTAAATATACGGTCATAAAATTCTAGCCGTATATTTTAGAGACTTTTAGGACCGGATATGTGACATATATACGGTCCTAAAAGTCTACCCATATTTTTTTAGAAGATGAAGACTTTTAGGACCGGATATTTGACAAATATACGGTCTTAAAATGGACGAAGACCTTTAGGACCGGACTTTTAACAAATATACAGTCCTAAAAGTCTCGAATACTTTTCAGAGTCTCTAATGGCTCATTTAAAACATCCGCCTATACCTCAATTTTCAAGCACTAAATAGCTTTATCCACCATCCCATTCATTCAGAAACCCAAAATGGACACACACAAATTGTTCGAAAAAATAAACAATTTTATTATTGAATTACATTGTGTTATATTTACAAATGAATGAATTAGTCGAAAAAATAAACAAATGTATGTACAGAAGGCTATTGTTGCTACAACATATATTATTTACAAATGAATTAATTTAGGACATTAATTATTGTCCTGACTTAGCTTTTCTAAGACCTGTTTATACAGATATTCACAAAACACATCGCGTGTGTGCTCCACTTCATCATCAGAAAATGGCTTTGCACGTGCAAACCTCTGTAACATCAAAGACAGAAACATAAGTAACTTACGTGCATATTTCATATGTAACATTAAGCCAGTTACTGAATTCAGCTAGAACATTTACCGTTGCACCGAATTTAGTCCTTCCATCCGTCACAATATCATATATGTGTTTCATGACGTACGGGCCACATAAGTTCGATTCTGGCGGTTGCCGATGGGTATAAAAATAACAACAAATATATATAAGAGCATATATAGCTTACTGACCAAGTTCACAAGGCAGTTATGCCAGTGTCCAAATATATAGCTTACTAATCTTTGGTTGGAACCATTTAGGGATCTTTGAGCTCATACCCATGCTTTTTTTTACCTCCATTTGGAAGGTCCTCATGGCACTATCATCAAAATCAAAAATTTATCATTAATGTTCACTGAAAATTCACAGCAGATATTTCAGACAAGACAATCAAAATGACATGCTTACTTGGTGACAATCTGCTTCAACGTAGGCCCTGCATCGCTGTGAATGGAGCATAAGAAGATAACCGTGTGCGCCTCCATGTTCATGACGACCAACTGCTAGTGGTGGCTGAAAATTCACAGCAGTAAAGTACTCAATGATATATATAGCAGAATTAAGTGAATTATATTGCAGACAAGAATTGTGATATGTACCCGAGCCATTGTGGAAACAAGTACACCTTTCTCAGCACTTCACACAACCTCTTTGATATGTAATCTTATCAATGTAAACCGGTTCAGGATGAGGGAGGCCTACTACTTCATTGACAGGCCACAATTTATCTTTAAACCATTTGTTGGCTACCAGATCGGATATTTTTTCCTTGGCCGTCAAGTTAGCAGTAGGGGATGGAAAAGCTTGATGAGGGGGTGGAACTTGAGGAGGGGATGGAGCTTGACGAGGGGATGGAGCTTGACCAGGAGTAGAGACATCTACAAGCTTTACTGGCCAAGAGATGAAGCTTCCCTTGACATCACTCACAATCTTCAGCTCATCAGTTGGGAGAGGGACAGGTGCATCAAAGATCACCTCTTCAACTGACACTCTGACTTCATCGTCATCCATTTGTTGGTGGTATACAGTTGATCCCAAGTTGTGGACAGTCCCTTTAGTAACCAATTGTCTATGACTATCACTATCTTCCACATACAGATGACAAGGTTGCTCTGACTGTCCAACTGAAGGTGTCAAGGGATCCACACTGCTCTCTGGCCGAGAGCTCAGGAGAAACTTCATTTTCTCCATCTCCTCCTTTATCTTGCTCATCTCAGATTGAAACATTGCCCTCAATGTAGCTTCTTTGGCCGCCGATTCCTCATTTAATTTGGAAACCGTCTGATCCATCTCCTCCCGGGTAACCACACTTTGTCTATGGCATTTGGATTTACCAAAGTATTGCTTTAGGCCTACCCGTCCTCCAATCCCCCTTACACGCCCCGAGTGATCTGGTTTTCCGATCGCAATGGTCAGAACATCATTCCACCTGTCCGACGCAAAAGATCCCTTTGCTTCCTTCTTTTTAAGATCTTCCTGTAAGATACAGATAACGAGAAGCTTAGTAATGAAACATGTTTAGTAAGTAAAAAATGACAATATCAATACTTACAATTCTTTCAGCAACTACACGAGTTTGTTCACTCGTGTAGGCGCCGCTTGGCTTTTGCCGAATATACAACCACAACTCCTCGCGACGTATTGGAGATAGCGGTTGGTCAACTACCGCAGAAGGATTGGATTCAGCTTCATCTTCCAATCTCTTACGCTTGACTGCCATCAAATTTTTTTTGGCCTTTTCATATCCTCCGCGAGAAGCCCTGTGTGGGCAATCATTCTTTCTCCCGATCTCTTGGTATTTTTCCCTTCTTTTCTGTGAATCAGGATTGAAAACAACTATCAATTATGAATTTCAGACATGTCACTAACAGAAATTAGAGAACTTCGCTTGATATGAACGTCAAACATTAGTCAAATTCACTTCATCAAGTTTCAACATTTTACTTAAGGAAGATGTAGCATTGTAGAAGAAATTGGGAGAACCAAAGGAAAGGGAGTTGCAGAATTGCTGCCAACTCAGTCAATTCATTCATTCATCATAATTGGTTCCTACACACATATTAGAATAACTAACTAACTACTTGCACCGAAACCATTACACAGTTAACATACTAACTAACTAATAGCAACGTCTAACCATATTACACAGTTTACATATCAGACTTAATGGAATTAGGACATGCTCCTCTGATACAGGACAAAGGCAGGAAATGTATACTTCTATTCACACACCAAACCATTTAACTAACAGGATTAGATGTACACAATAACATTCACATATCCGCAAAGGTTAATAAGCAAACAAAAGTGCAAACAAAACTAAATATAAACTCACCAGAGCTTCAGGAGTGGTCTGCAGCTGAATAAATTGTTGCCAAATATCTTCATCAATAAATTTGTACTTGTGCCAGGGTTTATGGTAAGGCTTCTCCTCGGAAAAAATATACGTGTTAGCTAGAAAGGTCTTAAACTTCCTAAACCGCTCAGCACAATAAGACAATGTTGAGTCTTTCAACTTCTCAGAGTCAGGGACGGTGTATGTAAGCCGAATAGTGTCCCAAATAGGATCCTTTATCGTGCTTTTGTCCACATTTTTCCACTCATCTGTCAAGATGCTAACCTTGCTGCGTACTAGAGCGCCGACAAAACTAGTATATGTGGTTTTATTAGGACCGACAGGTTGTAAATTTTCATCAAACTGAATCTCGAGCTTCGTCCCGGAATTCCGACTAAGGGATACATCCATCATTTGTGTGCCGCTTCTACCACGGTGTGCACGGCGCTGAGGAGGCTCATTGTGAGATGAAGAGGGTTCGTTCTGACCCACACCAGTCAAACCAGTATTTGGAGTTCCAAGAACAGGACTGGAATCATTTTCACCGTCCATTTTCAAGACAGTAAGAGAGGAATGCCTGAGCAAATGAGGAGTAACATGAGGCTAACAGTATGTGGGGCGAGGAAGAGAGGTAATGCAACAGAATGGTTTCGCAACGTGAACAGGGGTTCGTTCTTCAGTGAGAGTGACAAAAGCTTCCGCGCGAAGAAACGTATATTTGGCGCCTCATTTTTAAGACCGGACAAATGAGTATATACGGTCTTAAAAGTTAACATTTAAGACCGGTCTTTCTAAAACTCCGGTCTTAAAATTAATTATTTTTTTATTTAAACTTTAGTACCGGTCTGATTATACGAACGGTCTTAAAAGTCTAACTTTTAAGAACGGTCTATCTCTATCTCCGGTATTAAAATTAATTAATTTTTTATTTCAACTTTAGTACCAGCCATATTTTAAGTCCGGTCTTAAAAGTCTAACTTTTAAGACTGGGCATTATAAATGTTCGATCTTAAAACTTTAATACATTTATATTTAAATTTTTCCGTATTATTTTGGAGTTTAGAAAATATAAGTCTAGCTGAATGAGATTTCTCCACAAAGTAATTGATATTTCAATTTTTTTAATAACATTTTTTAAACCGGTTGTTATTTTAACAGGTCTGGATAAGACCTATGAAAAAATGATCTAGTATAAGAAGTTCTTTATATTTACAAATCTGCCACCGGTCATAGCTTTAGGACCAGTCTTTCGATAGTCCAGTCTAAATGTGGCGGTCTTAAAGCCCTTTATTGTATAAGAAGTTCTTTTTATTTGTAAAACTGCCACCGGTCACACCTTTAAGACCGGGGCGTCGATGATCCGGTCTAAATGAGGCGGTCTTGAAGCCCTTTTTTGCACTAGTGGGTCCTTAGGGCTGAAAAGTTGTGATCAATGCCGGTATTGTCACAAAACTCACTAAAAGCTTGATTTTCAAATTCTCCACCATGATCAGTCTGAATTCCTGAAATTAAATAACCTTTCTCGTTTTGGACCTTTTTGGCAAAGACAACAAATTGATCAAATGTTTCATCTTTAGATGATAAAAATATAGTCCAAGTAAATCTAGAAAAATCATCAACTATAACCAAAGTATAGAGATTGCCACCAAGACTTCTAACTCTAGCTGGTCCAACTAGATCCATATGTAATAGTTGAAGAGGTCTATTAGTTGAAATTTCATTTTTGGACTTGAAGGATGATTTGGTTTGCTTTCCTTTTTGACAAGCATCACAAATCATGTCATTTTTGAAATGGAGTTTTGGTAAGCCAATAATCAAATCCTTTTTCAATAACTTGTCAAGTTGGTTCATATTGACATGAGCTAATCTTTTATGCCATAACCAACTATCATCCAAGTTTCCAATAAAGCATTTTTCAGAATTGTAATACCCTAAAAATCATATTTATGATAAATATCATAAATTAGTAAAAATACCTATTGGAGACAGGTGAATATGTGGTCTCAAATCTTGAGTCATATTTACCTTATTTTTCTAGGGTATTTTCTATTAAAATTAGAGAAAATAAAGAGCTGGAAAACCCTAAATGCAATTATGGGTCATAAAATACCCTGAAAATATTGTGATAAATCTTAAGAGACAAATATATATTTATTAAAAATAGGAAAGTATGTTGTCTCTAATTTAGATAATTTTTGAGATTATTCTCCTTGGAAAATAATAAGGCAAAATTAAATATTATTTTGGGGATCATAAGTGACCCCATGATTTTTATATAATACATGGGACGTAAAATACCAATGTCAGTGTAATAGTTGTGAGGAAATGATTAATCCTAAATAAGAAAATTATCAACAATTAGTAAGTGATTAAAAAAATAATTATTGGCTAATTGTTTAAGCATGAATCAAGGAGATATTCAAAGTTAATTATGTGCAACCTCTAATTAGTGATTAATGACCAAGAAAGGATTAAGATTTGCATGAGTATAATTGCTAATTAATTGGGCATAATTAAAAAGGTATATGATGAACTACACTTAATCCCTAAAAGCTTAATTAAGCAACAAAGGATTAAGCAGTAGGATAATTACCTAATTAACTACTTAAAGCATGGATTAATTAGGTAAAGCAAAGTTGACAAAGTCAACAAAAGGGGCAGCCAAAATTATGGAAAGAATTGGGAGAGAAAATGAGATTTTTGTGCAAGTGGTAATTGAATAATAATATAAAAGGAAATATCATGATATTTTGGATTAATATAAGATATTTGTAGAAAAAGCAAGTAGGATAAATGAGAACCGATAGAAATTAAATCCTACCTTGAAATCCTTGGATTAAGTGCTAAACATCTGGACATATAATGAACAAGTGAATTTTTGTCCCGAAGTTGGTGTTACCCGAAGTAATTTTGGTAACCGACGGCGGTTATCCAAAAATGTTCAGCAGGCTACGAAATACCCTGGATGGGATCATAAATTTAGTTAATCTAGATATTTCTCAAGAGAAAGAATAGATCTCCAAGACTACGTCGATGAATTTTTGAGATTAGTTAAGATTACGCGATTAGAACACCGAACAAGGGATTTTATCGGGTAAGTTCATAAAGTGAAGGGATGACATAAGGGGGATGACATCATAAATTTGTCAAAGAAGTAATATGTAGTCATCAATGACATCATAAACTTGTTAAAGAAGTAGGAAGAAATTACCAAAGTTTCCATAGGAATTTTCTATAAATAGCCTCTTCATTCCTCTTCATTTGTCACCAATTCACAAAGCAATTCTAGAGAGAGGTTAGGGAGAAGTGAGAGCAAGGAGGAGCTCTGGAGAAGGTGTAGTGAAGTACTGGGTAATTTCTTCGGTACCTAGTCTTAAGTCCTAGTTTCGATTCGGTAGTTATAATAGAAATGTTGTTTTGATCTTTAATCTTCCAATATATTGTAGATATCATGTTTTAGAGTTAAATATGGTATTTATTTCGAAAATATGTTGGAGTTAGAGATATGGAAAATTTTTGGAAGATTAGAATCAAAGTAGCGAAGCTCTGGCGAAATTCCGCCGATTAGTAAAGTCAGGGGTAAAATGGTCATTTATGACTAAAATGACTGTTATGATGTTAATCATTAATAGAAATGTTGTTATCCTTATAGGATATCTGTGATTACGCTCTAATCAACAGTCGTACCGAAATTCCGTCAACGAAGGTACGTTCGCGTACTGTAACACTAACTCTGATGTTTATTGTATGCGTATATGTGTTATGTTTATTGTATGCATATATGTGATAGATGATGACTTTATGTTTGTTGTGTGTTTATTACTATTGGTGTACGTTCGCGTACTGTAACACTAACTTAGATGTTTATTGTATGCGTGTATGTGCTATGTGTATGGTATGTTTATATGAGGTAGCTGATAGCTCTATGATATGTTCATGTACTGTTGTTATGCCTGTTGGGTATTGGGATACGTTTGCTAGGTGTGAAATGCTAGGCGTGAAACGATTGCTAGGTGTGAAACAGCTTCTAGGTGTGACACGATAGCTAGGTGTGACACATCTGCCAGGGGGCTTATATGTTGTTGGGATATGCTTGTTTGTATGATACGTATGTAGTATATTGTGTATGTAAACATGAGGTTAACCGTTACCTGAGGTCTGGTGCGGATCTCAGCTCTTAACATAGCCTCAGGATTAGGAGGACCGAGGAGAGAGGCAAGCTGCATGCATAGAGACTCGGCTGAAGACCATCTTTTTGTTGTCACGGCGTGGGAATCGCCAGGGAGACACTTCTGTCGTTATTTACATTTGAAAAAACTCGGATCAATGTACCATTACTACAGTTAGCCAGTTGGCATCCTGAATATATATCAGTTACTCTTATGCTTCGATGCTCTACTCTGATGAAAAAAAAATATACTACTTTTGAAAACGGGATGTTACAAGAATCAAGAGTATTTCTAGAGAGATTGAGTATATAACAATTACGTTCCCTAGGAGCCCTGAATAAAGCTTTGGATTTGATTTTGTCTAGTGGGAGCACATCCTTGCTTATGATCAAGCATTCCTCATACTCAAACACAACCAAGTTGCCTTTGTCAGTGCTTTGACTTACACTGAGAAGGTTGTGACAGAGTCCTTCCACAAGGTAGACATCTTTAATTAGTGGCCCTTCGTTGCTACTAACTTCTCCAATTCCAGCAATACTTTCAGATTGGTCTCCACCAAAGGTCACTTTGCCACCATCCTTAGGCTTGATTGAAGCAAACTTTGAATGGTCTCCCGTCATATGTCTAGAGCATCCACTATCAATATACCACTTGTTGGACTTTGATGCTTTTAGACAAACCTGCAAAACACCATAGATTAGGTTTTAGGTACCCATCTTTTCTTGGGTCCTTTGGGGTTAGTTTGAGCCTGAGGAACATAAGTTCCTTTAGGCACCCATTTATAATTTCCTACTGGTTTATCTCTCCTATCTTTCTTGTGAAAACATGATGAAGTCGTATGACCCTTTCGGTTACAATAATTGCAGTGTGCAAACGGATTTGAAGAGTGAACAGTTTTTCTAAAATAGTTTAAATAAGATTTTCCACCACTCTTCTTCGTTCCTTTATTTTTATCAAAAATGGGATTATGTCTTATTCCTGAACGATCGTTTGTAAATCTTTGCGCTTTTAAAATCACATTTACCTACAAACAAACCCGCGGTTGAGAATAATTTACCAACTGATTTCTCAACCCTCGATCTGAGTGAAGCATATAGGGCAGGAGTTGAACAACGCCAGAGAATAAGATCAATGTCACTGAATGATTTTAGTGATCTTTTTCATCTAACCCTTGAAGAGCAAGCCAATAGATTAATTTAAAAGAACTGCCATAAAAGGAATATATCGAAAGAACGGGTTAAAAAGATGGCCACACAAAAAGCTTCAATGTCTTATGAGGCAAGTCTCTATTCTGAGAAAGAAGTTACCTAATCGAAATCCCACATCAAGAGCTCCCATTCAAGATAAAATTAGATTGCTTCAGAATGAGATGGTCCAGATTTGTGGCGGGGTTGTACCAACTGTTGCTCTTACTACTTGAAATAATATTGCCTTTTCTTTTAACCTTCATGTTTCTAATTGTACCTTTTATTCTAAGGTTTATGAGACCTTTCAAATTTGAATATTTTTCTGCCAAATCTAATTTATCGCATCAGTTTAAGCTCGAGTAGGTAATTCTAAATTATTGTCAAAACTTATATTCTAACTAAATTTCTAAATTATGAGCAGATAATTCTATTACCAAAATTTCTTTTCTAATTCCAAATTGTAACTAAGAATTATCCAAGTTTTTCATTATGAATACTATTCAGATCACCCATGCATACTAGCCAAAAGCCAAAATTTCTACTCGTATAATAGAACCCATAAGGTACGTTGAGGGGTAAGCCTCCATCAAAAATCCTCATCATGTTTTCAAAAAAACTGAGTTTTGTTAAATACTTTTGTTCAAAAACTTTGTCAAAACTGATGCTCTGATTTCTTTCACTATAAGGAAAAGAATTTATCATTTTTATAACTTTTCATAAAATCCTTAGATTCTGACAGAAACATGTTAGTTCGCATATACTACAACATACTGAATTTATATATATATATATATATACACACACACACACACACACTAGCATATTATATAATCAAAATTATATCAGTATACTATTCTAATATTGCCATCTTTTAACTATATAAATTAGCTAGGTAAGTGCAAATCTAGTGGGAATCTCTTCGTTCTTTTACAATGGTAACTAATTGAATAACCACCAAATAAAGATTTAGCCTCTAAACCACTTTTCTAGACACCAATGGTTACTAAAAATAATCCTCTCCTTCTAAAACGGAATTTTGCCTACAAAATTCAACATCCAACTTTATCTTCTACTTACCATCTCCCTATACGCTGCTCTAATAAAGAATTTAATCTAAATCACAATTTTCAAATCATAAATCCTCATATCAATCACTTGAACATTTTGGATTAACCCATTTTTCTCCTATCCTAAATATCACAAGAAAACTTAGGCAAATAAAATCTAAAACTATACAGGGAAGTGAACATGTCATGATATTTAATTTGCCACGACTTTTTTTTTTAAGAAAACTGTTAGAAAATCAAATATTTGGCCACTGAACCTTTTAGAAAATAAACAAAATTGTCATGGAACGTTTAGCTCTGCTACCAAAAATGTGACACCTCAAATCCAACACTTGAAAACTTGGCCAATGAATCAAAAATAAATATTTACAATAAGGCCAAACAATAAAAAACCATTTAAAAAGGGCCAATTTAAATTTCAAAAATATATTAGAGTTTACAAGAAGCAGAAGTCTTATGGTTGTGGCAAATACAAATAACATAACAATACAGAAGAGCCTTCACGACTCATACCAGATGTGTCTTCCCTTACTTCCTAATAGGATATTATACCTGAAAAAGTTAAGAGTAAATACCCTTTTTGGTCCTTGGAAAAAACACGGATGCCCTTTTTGGTCCCTGAAAAAAAAATAAGTCACTTGTAGTCCCTAAAATGGAAAAATAAGGTCCCTTTTAGTCCTTTTGATCATTTTTTTTGCACATTTTAATCCTTCAGAAATTCCCAAAAGGTCCTTTTTAGTCCCTAAAAAGGACCAAAATGACATTTTTTTTACTCAGGGACCAAAAATGGTCAAATGTGTTTTTCCAGGGACCAAAAAGGGTATTTACTCAAAAGTTAATATGGGGGTGAGTTTTCCACGACTCAGTAACTACTGAATATTCTACCGTACACAAGCAAATCACATATGACAAAAACTGGTGACAAAATACATTGATATATATATATATATATATATATATATATATATATATATATATATATATTTACCGAAAATTCTCATAAAAATACTTTACAAAAGTATTTACCATTTTGTCAATCTTTGAACTGTACAGTAACATATCATGCAATATGCAACAACCCTTATATCCTCTTCCATCCTTATACCGCTAACTGGAGCCATAGGCTAACACATAGTCCAACAGAAACATATTCATGTGACTGAATTGTTCCAAGCTCACCAAAACTCAAGATATACCCAGCCAAAAGTATAGAGCTTAAGTATGGACTATGGCTCCCCTCCTTATCAGAATAAAGGAGGTGTCACATGTCCCACAACTCCAATGTAATCTCGGCCAGAGGAAAACATGGAAGAAGGGGCTCTGAAAAGTACCAATCCACTGTGCACCGAGTGGTGGCATAAAATCATATCATACGGATTCCTCCAAACTCCAACCCATCACAAATACAACCGCCATGATAAATGTACTTATTCAAAATAAATGCATTACACTTCTATTTATATCAAATATAATCATAGAAATTCATAAATAGTAACACTGTACGTATTTGTGAATAGTAAATCACTATGTGTATACATGAATAGTAAATACTATTTGTATAGGTGAATAGTAAATAGTAAAATATTGTACATCTATACGTAATGAATAGTAAATTAGTATATATAAATAGTAAAGTACTATATACGTATAAGTGAATAGTAAATACTGTACATACGTGAATAGTAAATTGGGATGTATAATACATGTAAATAGTGCTATGTATGAAATACAAATACAAATCTAAAATTCCCATAGCACAATCTTAAAAACCTTATAACCCATAAAATATTTTATCATATATATTAGTCTAAAGATACTAGTACAAGCATTAAAAATATAATCATACATAATTCACAAGTATAAGGAAGAATATTCAGAGTTACCTGTTACTTGCTAACTCCCAAATAATCACTAAAAAGCAACTACTGGTATCCCCAAATAATTATCGCCTTACTCTCCTTCTCTCTCTTCTCTCTCTCTCTCTCTCTCTCTCTTTTCTCTTTCCTTTCTCTTTTTTCCCTCCTCTTCTGCGTCTTTCTTCAGAGTGAGTGGGTGCATTTATATAGAAAAGGAAAATGGGTCCTTAAGTGTCATTTTCACCACTGGGTCATTCTACGTAATTTTCCTAGTGCCAAATAGTGACCCTTCCCGTGACCCTCGTGTTAATAATATAATATATATTATTATATTATTATTCAAATAGTAAATTACTATTGTGTGGGTCCCACAGGAACTTTTTTGAAACTTCACGTGAATGTCTGTCGGCAGATGAGAAGAAGAACAAGGAACCAATCGTTGTTCCTCTCAAGAAGAAGAAGAAGGTGGTTATCGATGCTCAGGGTTCCGGTTCAAAAGCACAAGCTTCCAAGTCTCAAGCCAGCTCTAGACTAGTTTCTAAGGTATCTGCAACCCAACCCTATGTTTTCATTCCACCTCCTTTAGAACCCCAGCCTAACTTTGAATTTACACACCAAACTACTCCAATGACCAATGCCCAAATGATAGAGTTCAAAAACCATTATTCTTCTTGTGGATATCCATCCTAGATTAAATGTTGTATTCATTAAATCTTACATATCTAAGATTCAATGAATCTGGACACTATTGCTCGTGTTGGGCTATTCTTGTGTGCGACCGTGTAGGACCACATGAGATTAGCAGCAGGCCAATACTGTACCAGCACACACGTCACAAGCGACCTCTAGCAAGACATTGCGACTACCCAATTCACATAGGGATCAATGATACGATACAACCTATCATACAACCATGCAATGTCCCTTTTATCACACGATAATTTGGTCAAGGATGAGGCATGTATAATGTCAACCTCCTGTTCTTGACCATTACTTTCTCGATTCTTGAGTAGTCTAATAACTGAAATGGAAACTCCTTTCCATCGTAGTATGGCCATACATTTCTCAGACTCACTCATCGAGGGGCCCAATATTATCTCTCTACAAATTTGAGGGACAAATTCCGTCTTGACTGTTCACATTCCTCTACATGAAAACCATAGATCCCGATCAATGCCTTTATCATTACCCGATCAAAGGTGACTTTTGACTAGGTCAAAGATCAGCGACTCTCATGTAGGAATCCATGATGATCTCAGGTGAAAGGGCGTTGTGACGCGGTTATACATGAGATAAGCTTATGACTTAATCCATGTAGCTTTCTCATAGTGGGTCGGTCCAACACCTTGTACTCTTACAAGTTCTTATGACTTTGATTCATATTTCCATACGTCATCAAAGTCATACTGGTCTTATTTCCTCTTTGCTCCCACAGAGATGACCGACCAGGGACATTTAGGATAATCTGTAAGATATATCCAAGGATACAGTTATCATTATAAATATGCAAATGAAATGATAACTAAATGGAGAATGCTTTAAAAGACATTAACGTTTAAAGTACAATGACTTGCCCCTAGGAATAATTTCCAACACTCACGATTATTACACTAGGTAAAACTGGATCCATTGTAACCCAAATCTTCAAGATCACAATCAGCCACAAAACATTTAAAAATTAAGGATCTTCCTCCAGGCTTTAAGACGACCACCACTCTTCTCATTCTGAGAAAGAATATCACTAAAATCCCCAAGACACATCTAAGAATCTCTGATATTGTTGCTAATTCTTCAAACCTCTTTCCAACACAACATTCTTTCCTTTTCATTGGTGGGACCATAGATAAAAGTAATATAAGATGGAGTAGATAAGGTCTCACACATCACACTAGTATGAATAATATTAGAAGACGAGAATAGAATATTAATTGTAAACATATCAGATTACCAAAAAGCTAGGCCTCCACTTCTTCCCACATGGTTAACAATCCATTCGTCATTAAAATCGCATCTCCGCCTCACTTTCCTTACTACACTTGCCTTCTGCTTAGTCTCCATCAAGAACACTAAGGGGGTTTTTTTCGGAAACATTCTTCCTTCAAATTTCTGACTGTCAAGGCGACCCCAACCCTTGACAGTTCAAGGCTAATACATTCATAGCAAACTGGTGGCTGGTTTCATCCAACCACCTGCGTTATTTGACAAAGAAGAATAATGATCTATCTCCACTTTACTACTAACAGTCAACCAGCTATCGGGAAAGTCAATCTCAATAGGCGAAATCATGTTACTAGACATACCTGGTTTCTCTTCATTTCCATATTGACAAAGATACTTTTTAACTGATCAAAAGTTCCTCTTACGCTCTTTCTGTAATTTCCCGCTGTTATTTTGCCATGAACTGGTTCCTCAATTTAATCAAAATTCAACTTTCTACATTTATTTCGCTCCGTAGATGCAGAATCATCCTCATAAGATCACTTAAGGTAAATACCTTTCAAGCAAAATGACATGGTTGAGATTGGAGAAATCCCATTGGAAGGGATAATAAGATTAATTTGCAACTCATCGTCACTAGGGTATTCAACAAGGTATGGCTTGGAATTGTCATGGCCGACTGAACCCTCTTCCTTGGATATAACTGACCCTTCAGTCGCTGATTGTGCCTTAGCAAAGGAGATGCAGGGGCTCACATCATCTAAAAATCCATGAAGAGTTGGTATGCTAACTGGCCCTTTAGTTAATGGGCTAGTTTGCACCTCTAAATAAGACATGGGCCCACTCCTACCATTTAATTCCTCAAGCCCAGAATTTTCCATAACAATACGTATGGCCCTCCCCTCTTCAATTACTCGGCCTATACTAGAAAGCCTAACACCATCCACACAAACCTCCAGCGATGAATCCACATACATCACGTGATCTCCTCCTTCTTTACTTACGTTGCTAGTCTTCCTATCAGTCACTAGTACTAGGCCAGCTTTCGGCGGTACCTGCTCCAGCCCCTGCATCATCAGGTTTAGCACAATAACACCGTGCTTTTCAGTTGACCCAAAGCAACAGTCAACCGTTACACATGAAGATGCCGGAGCAACGACGTTTCTGGTTGGCTTGTCTCGCCCACCGTTGAGGAGTTCCAATAGCCTAAGAAGGACTCATCTGGAGTCCATTTATTAAGCGCGAGGTTTGGTTTGCTCACTCTCCTTTCTAGATTCTCTAGCAACCAGCTCCGCCATGGGGTATTATCCGTATCCTTCCTAGTAAGAAAAGTAACTTTGTTCCAATCATCCTTACACACCATGAACTCCTCCTCCTCCATAGTGTGCACAGCGAGTGTACTAAGCCAACTCCCCAACTCATGCTCATCATCTACCCCTTTCCTTTTACTCGAAAACTCCTTACTCAAACACAGAGGCGGAGCCACACTGGTGCCTATGTGGGCAAGTACAGACACAAGATTCTGAGAGTCTATATATATTTTAAAGGAACTTTGTCACAACTATTTGGATGGCGTAGTTGGTTATCACGGACGCTACTCTCAGACATAGAGGTCCTTGGTTCGAACTTGGGCTCAAACATTTTAACAAACAACCCCAGGCCTCTCTCTTGTTTTTTTTTCTCGGAAACCCCAGGCCTCTCTCACTCTCTCTTGAACCCCTCTCTGATTTTTCCTCCCTCTAATCTGTCTCCCATGGACATTTCTTCTTCCTCCTCCGGCGCTCTTAGTCCCGACGCCAATCTCTATGCTGTCACCCCCCGAACCCCCTCGCTGTCCCTCTAGCTCTGCCAATCTAACGACCCCGATTTCAAGCTCCAAGCCGCTCGTGATATTCGCCAACTCACTAAAACCTCCCTGCGTTGTCGCCGCCAGCTCTCTCAAGCTGTTGGTCCCTCCGTTTCCACGCTTCGATTTGACTCGTCCGAGTCCCACGAACCTGCTCTTCTAGCTTTGCTCAACCTTGCTGTCAAAGACGAAAAGTATGTCCCCTTCCGTTCTTTCCTTAACAAAATCAGATGATTTAGTTCCCTATTACTTGTTCCTTTGAAATTGGATTTAAGAAATTTGTGATTAGTGTGAGTGTTTTTTTAATTTGTTTTATTTAATTTAATATTATAAATCGAGGGAGAGGCTGTGGACGATGTTTTCACGAGAACTTGAAGAAGGATCAAAGGAGAATGTCAGTGGAAGGGATAGAGGAAATCGGTTCCCACATGCAGCCATAGGTTTAGATCTAGGTGAGTCCCAAATCCTTATTCCTCTCTTGTATATGTGATTGCTGCTGTTTGGGAATTGGGAAATTAAAGGACTAAATTCTGGTTTTAGTTTGGAAAAGTGCCGAATATGAGAGTAATTGTTATATAAAGGTGAATTAATGTTGTTGAATATAAGGGATTAATCTGTTTTAAAGTTATTTGAGGAAGAGCAATTTGAAGCTTATTTCTTTTTATGGTTATGGGTTCTCTAAAATCAGTGGTAAGGAAACAAAGCTTGCCTAATAATATATGAGAATCATGTTATATGGTTATGTGGATGCTTTATAAGTCGTTGTCTGACTGATCAAGCCACTAATAGAAGTGATTTGTTTGAACCAATCCTCTGTTCTGTATTGCATTCGATATATGTGTGTGTTTGGATATGCAAAATTGGGAATTATAAACATTCGCATAGTGTTGTGTGACCCTGAAGCATCATTTTAAATCATTAATATATGCACTTAGATTGCTTGAAGGAAACCCGTGCAACATTGTGATTTCAAATCTCAAGTGGCTTTAATGGCAAGTTTAGCTAAGGTAAATAAAGAACAGCGAATTAAGTTATATAAAGTTATGCCATGAGTAGCTAGGTTCTGTTCAAGAGTGATTTGAACTGACTATATAATAGCTATTAATCCTAATTGGTTATAATAGATAGCTAAACAAGGAAAAAGTGGGTTACTTAAATGTGTAAGGGCTTACACATTGCTGTACAAGTGGGTGGCTGAATTATTTAAATGATGAAAGGTATTTGTTCATGGAACCCAAAGGATTGCTGATTAAAATTGTGGAATTGGGATTAAAAGTTGCCGATTGACATTTTAAATAAGTTATGGGAATGTTTGTGCTGCTGTTGTTTGAACCAGTTGTGAGAAGCCTATTATATGTAAATACATGTATTGTATTGCTACTGCTATGGAACAGTTTTTAGAGCAGCAAATTGTTATTCTGTCTTATTGGTTGTTGATTTGGCTTGTTGAGGCAATATCATAGATTATATAGGATGTGTTTAGAAGGCTCTAAAATGCTGGTGCTAAATTGAATTTCAAAGCTGGAAATTCGGGAGGAAACATTAAGTGCTAAATTGTTATTCTTGTCTATATTCTTTTGTTTTTTATTGTATTTAAAACTTTCCTTAAAAAAAATTGTGTAAGAGGAGGATGAGGAATTGTGTAATTGAAACTTAGTCAAATAAATTATGACCTTGGACAGTTGAAGAATTAGATGAAAATGGAAGTCAAAAAGATAAAATTCTTTCCCTTTTTAAGTATGAATTTCAAAATGCAAGAGAGGAAGAAAAGTTTCAACTTGTAAAGAAAATATTTGTTTATTCTAAGTGTCAAAGTAGATGCAAGATGATTGGACATGATTGAAGACAAATTTTGGAGCCAAAAGAGGCCTACGATTTCGTCCAAGGCAAGGTGAGAAAGGGATAGAGAGAATTTCAATGAAAAGGGACACATGGCAAGACAAGAATTGCAAGTAAAAAGAAACCCTTGACTTTGAAATTAAGTCATGATAAGCTTACATGATCAAATGACCTTATGTTGGCATATTGTGAAGTGTATTATGGTATATAAAAATGCACAAAAAGCTTCTTCATTACGCCTGATTTCATGCAGCCTAAAAAAGAAGAAAACAAACACATATTTTGCACATGTATGACACCAAAGTCAACCTATTTAACCCTAGAATGCCAAGTGTCTTCATGGGATTTGATTTGACTTTTGTAAGGGACACCTAAACACTTATAATCATTTCATTTTGAAAGATAAAATCATCCCCCCATCAACCCTAAAATTCGTTCAAGAATGAGATAAAAAGGAAGAAGCAAGAAGTCAAGGAATGATGATATGTAAACAAAGTCAAAAAGACTAGACCTCTTGGCCAATAAGAGGGGGCCAAAAGAGGGATTAAATCTGCACAAAAAGAGACATTTAAAGACCTTGTCTCATGTTATTTTACAGATAGAATTTCTTCTCCCATAAGCCAGAAACTTCACCCAAAGAGAGACAAGAAAGAAGAAACAAAAGACAAATAATAAGAACATAGGAACAAATTCAAAAGTTAGGACATATGGACCAATAAGGTAGGGCCAAGGAAGGAGTCTAAATATGTACCATAAGGACACTTAAGCAAGCTCATAATTATGCCAAAAAATGAGACAACTTTGTGCAATCATGAAGAACCAAAGAAAATTTCAGTTTTGGACATGAAAATACATGAAAAATGAAGAAAATACAAGGGCAATTTGGTAAAATACTAAGAGGGATATTTTTGCATGTTTTCTAACTATTATTTAAGACCAAATGCTGCTTAATTTGCTGCCCAAGGTCGGCACACCCACAAGAAAAGAGAGAACAAGAAGTATCAAGTAAGAAGGAAGGCAAAAAGAAAGCAAAAAAGTTGAAAGTTAAGGTAAGTAAGTTATGAGTTTTGTTGCACTTCCTTCTAGCTTCATGAATATTCATGAATGTATCTAAAGCTTGATCAAACAACTTTTCATTGTATTTTTGAAGCCTACATCAAAATATTGAAGGTGCACAAGGAGGAAGAGATTTAAGAAGATCAAGCACAAAACAAGTGAGTTATACCTCCTTAACCTTCCTATGACTTGGTAGCTTGAAATATGACTTCTATTTCATGATACTTGGTTATTAAGGATATTAATATACCTAGGGGAGGTTCTTCCCCAATTAATAAAAATGGATTATCAAGTGTATAGAGTTAAGATTATGGTTTAAAAAGGAATATTAAGCAAGAACATGATGAATATGAAGTTAAGATGAAAACATATGTTATTGCTGTTGGGACATGATTTTCAGCCAGAGATAAAAACATAGGGAAATGATGTGATTTTGTTAATTTTTATGTTTCTAATGTGTTTATAATGAAAAATTGTATAAGAACAAGAATGGAACATGATTTTAGAAACCCTAAAGCTAAATTACAAAGTGTTGTGAATCTACCAGTTTGAAACCCTAAGTGGCAATTGAACTTGTGTTGTGATTTTTAATATTGTAATGAAGTCAAAAGGCTATGAAATTTTACAGAAATAAATTAGGCAACTCAAACTTTAATTTTATGGGTAATTTGTAATTTTTGGAGTTATGTTCAAGGAGATATAAATTTTTGAAATTAACCCCTGATTCTGGAATAAGAATTTGGACAGCGAGGGTATTTTGGTAAACTGGCAATAGTACGAATTTTTTTGGATAAAAAAAGTAATTTTAGTCTAAATTAAACATGTCAAGGGTCACATGATTTTTTGAATCACTCTAATTAGATATTTCTACAATTAGTTATGAATTTTCAAAGTTGGTCAAAATTTCTGGATATTTTCTGGATTATGCACGAAAATGAAAGAAAAGTAACCAATAATGGAATACTCACTAGTAAAATGATTTAGTGAGTTTCAAATGACTAAAAAGCCCTTATTACAAGTTATTCAGTTACGTATTCTATAGAGGATAGTTTATATAAGTGATAAAATTATTTATGTTGTATTACTTTAGGTCCATCATTGCTATTTAGTCGCTGGAAACTTGTTATTTTATGAGTAAATACCCTTTCTGGTCCCTGATAAACAACACGGACCCCATTTTGGTCCCTGACAAAAAAAGATCCATTTTAGTCCATAAAAACACTACTACAAAAAACGAAAAAATGACCTAAATAAGACCCAATTAACGTCCTTTTTCAGAGGGACGTCTCGGGCAGGGTAGTTGTTTTTGTAACGTTTGGCGTCCAGAATTAATTTTAGGACGCCTCATATGAGCAGATTCAGCATCGAAGGCGTCCTTAATAAATTTAAGGACTCCTTATGAAATTTTTTGGCGTCCTAAATAATATTTCAGGTCGCCTTATTTTATTTTATTTTTTTAAAATGTCATATGAGGCATCCTTAATTTATTTAAGGACTCCTTAAATGAATTTGTGGCGTCCTGAATTGAATTTCAGGACGCCTTATTTTAGTTTTTTTTAAATGACTACATTATATGAATACTATTCCCAAATTGTCTGCAAAACAGGAAAACAATATTTACAAGCCACTAGCCACAGTGCTCAAATAATTCCCAACAGATCAGACTGATTAGCCACAGTGAGACATATATATACTAGTGCACTATATATACATTTGAAATACATTATGAGTATCAACGACAATGTCAAAATGAAATACCATGAGCATGAATACAATGTCAAATTTGCACTATACATTTGAACTAGTGCACTACCAACAATAACAATGTCAAATTCACTTATATACCTATGGGTATTGCAGAAGATGTCTAGCCATAACGTCTCGAATCGTATCGACTTCTTCATCCAAGAACGGAGCAACACTATCAAAAAACTGTAAATTGGAAAACAAGCCAACCAATGAAGTACTTCACTAGTGAATGAAATAATTAAAAACTCATCAAGTGTGCAATCTACAAAAATATCATAATTTGAGAATCATGGAGCGATCACTTGTTGAAAACCTGTAAGACGTCCAGTGGAAACGATGGACTGCATGAAATGGATAACGTAGTATCCGCACTCGGTGTCCCCTGGTTGTCGAGGGCACTATAAATCAAAAGCAACTTGTTAAAACGAATAAAGGCATATCGAAAGTTATTGTGTCAATGAAAGCACTTGAATTGAAACTACTTACCATCGGATAATACCACTTCGGTCCACCCTGCTCTTTTGCTCCAGAAAGCTGTCTATACGTCTTCAGACCACTATCATTAAAATGGAAATTAATAGACATGAAAACAATTCATTTAAAAGAAGAATCGATGATTTAGACAAAAATTTACTTACCCGGAAAACATGGTTTTGATGTCATCGTTTGGCTTGCCACCTAAGGAATCCAACCAATAACATGCGTTCTTGGCGAGACAGGCAACAACCAGGGTCTAATGACCACTACAAAATATACACATTAATATTAAATTATAAGACAAGAAAGCAATTTATTCTAAAAAATGTAATATAGACAAAACTAAAATACGTACCCTTCAATTATTGGCACTAGATAACAAGGCAATTCTCCGTCGCCCATTGTTAAACCGACATAAAGCGACATTCTCGCTAACTTATTCCTCTCACTCGTGGTGTTTGCAGGACATAAGAAGCCATACGAATCCGTTCGGGCCTTCTGGACGCATATGTCGTGGCAGACGCTATGATCAAAATAAAATGATAACTATTGTTAAATATATAAAACAAAAAAAAAAAACATTGCAATAATTAAAGGGGGGGAAAAACTTACACGATTGCAACTTGAAGAAACTCTATATCCAAACACTCCACATTCATAAACTCCCCCAAATCTTTATTGTCAATGGTAATGGGATATGTCTTCTCTGCACCGACAATGCCGGTCTGGGACTTCCAAATATAGTATGCAAGGACGTCCTCCCTGTGGAGTGTGAGAAGGCTCGCCACCGATATCAACTTCTGGAGGCCGAAAACTATCATTGCTGCTGGGGAAGGCCGGCACATGCTCGGTTGGACGTCCCGTACTTTCCTTCTCATGTATCATGGACCTCATCTCACCCCGTACTTGTGCCAATATCTCATCTACGAGGTTCGCCCAAATTTTTGCTACGAGATGGGGACTAGGGTTGTCGTCGTCATGTGAACAATGTGAACGTCGTCCAAAATATTTTGTGACACTAACTCCCCGTGTCTCCCCTCGAACAGCGTCAAGGTAATCTGGCTTCCGAATCGCAGTGGACAATATGCCCATCCGTGTAGCTGGCGTGAATGAACCCTGGCTGCTCTGCTCCTCAAGTGCATCCTGCATCAAAAGATTGTTCATCAATAATGTCTAAACTTGCGTAATATGAAACAATTGAGGCTAGTAAATACGTTTAATTTAACAACTTACAATCTTTGAGGCGACCTTAGCTACGTCTGCATTGATGTATTTGTCACCCTTCATTCTAGCAGCTTTCCATTTTTTGTGACAAGGAGGACGAGCAGGGGGCTGGACAACAATGGACAGATCGGCCTGGGAAGCTTCCTTCATTCGCTGCAACTCTTCTTCCATCATCTTCCATTCTAGCTTTTTATATCCACCTCTGGACATGCAATGGG